>JAVJIF010033342.1:0-177898 GCA_038442645.1 Agave tequilana | reverse complement strand
AAGGATAACAAATTCGTTGATAAAAGATTTGGGATCTAGGTAACTAGCTTCCAAGTTATCCCGAAATCCACAAATAAAGAGTCAGGATGCAGCTTCCAGAAGACTACGCCTAGATGGACGGACCAGAGGAGGCCACGCGCGAAAGCGCGTGGCAAGCAGACAAGCAGTGCCGCGGAAACGCGGCCCAAGCCGCGTTTCCGCGGCAGTTTGGATAACCAGGTACAAGTTTTCGTGGAGGAGTTCGATCTGGACTCTACTTCCTTCTGCACCTATAAATACCCTGCAGACGCAACAGAAAGGGCGCACTCAGAAAATACAGAGCTAAAAGCTAGGGTTTTTAGCTTTCTTCTAGTTGTAGGTTAGGTTTTATTTTTGTTTTCTTTTGTAATTTTTGTAACTGAGAGTGGAGGATGCTTTCATGGAGGAAGAAGTTCATACTTGTACTGAGTGACATCGGTGTAAGTCTTACTTTTCCCCATTGTTAATAAAATCTACTCAAGGTTGGTTTGTTTTTATTCTTTTTTCATTGTTGCTCTATTCTTGCTTTATCTTTGTTTTTCTATTCTTGTTCTATGTCATTGTTTCTCTCTGATGTTTTGTAAACCATGAGATCCGATTGCTTCGAGACTGCCTAGCCGACGAAGTGCCCTTGATGGCCTTGGAGATGAACAAGCCTTCTCTTACTAGTCTTTTCTTTTTGTAGTGTAGATAGCGAAGGTGGAAGATCCTATACGCCATACTTGAACACCTTCAAAGACAAGGTAAGTCGTCGTACATGGATCAAAGGTAAGCAGGGCAGAAGAGGTATGTATGTGTTAGAGTTTTATTCTTTGTAATTTTAGTTTAGATCACCAACTCCACTCATTCTTTTCTTCCCAATCATTGTAAATACCATACTTCTCATTGTAAATACCATTGTAACTAACAAACTAAATAAAAAAGAGATAACTTACTTAAACACTTCCATCGCTAGTCCCTCCCTGAGGATCACGACCCGCATAGCCATTGCTACCCGCGGATTAGAATTGAGCACCTTGCATCTTTAATTCTAAATCTAATATTCCGTATTTTGTGTGCAGGAAAAACTCAATCACTGGAGACAAGATACATATGCATAGCATATAGTTTAGGAAACATTCTTGGGTGATATTTGCTTTTGAATGTTACTTTTCTATATCTTGCACACTCTGCACAATCAATCTAAAGGCAAAACCTAAATCAAGATAAGGTGGGGATCATAACCCTTCCTTAGCCCACAAACCATCTCCAGCACACACAACCTATGACTAAGTAAAATCTGATAGACGTTGGCCTTAGGACATCTCAAACTCACTAGAAGATTATCCTAAGGGGGAAGTGTTAGAATTTGTCTCCTGCCAAATCAGTGTATAGGAAAGGGATTGAGGGGTGAAACCCTGAAGGCTGGTGGTTTGGCTTAATTAGGCCCGTCGCTTTTGCGCTGATATCTCCCACCAATCTTGCCCTGACCTGGCTGATTAGCTTGCGGTCAAAGTCTGCATTATACCTCCTGTGGACAATCAACCAGTTAGGAGTTTTCTAGGTCAAGCTTACCTAGACTAGGCTTGGTTGTTTTCTCTTGTTGACTATTGGTGACTTGTTTTGTGATTGTGTTTGTGTATGAAAGTGTGGTCAGACCCTAATTCATCTTGGTTGACTAGAAACACATCACCACCCAAGTTCGAACCAAAACCAGATTCGGTTATGGCTCAACCGACATTTTTACAAGATAGGTTCTATCCCATTAGAACCTCACTTTCATCCTACATCAACTTCCATTGGTTGGTGAACACAACTTTGAACTTAAGCCACAGTTCATCAACACACTCCCTAAGTTCCATGGCTTAGAGTCTAAAGATGCTTATTTCTTCATAAGAGAATTTGTGAAAGTATGCTTAATGATGAAAATCCCACACCTTGCAGATGATGCTATTAGGTTGAGATTTGTCTCATTTGCTCTTAAGGACTTAGCCAAGAAATAGCTCTACAGCTTAGCGGCCAGCTCTATCACATTCTGGGATGATTTCATCCAAGGTCTTCTTGAAGAAATTCTATCCAATTCATAAGACCGCTCTCGTTAGGAAAAACATCATGCAGTTCAAGTAAGAACCTAGTGAACCGTTTTGGAGATACTTTGAACGCTTCAAAGACCTCCCTTGTCCAATGTCCTCATCATGGAATACAGAAATGGCGACAATATCAAATTCTTTATGACGGTTTAGACTACTCTACCAAAACCCTCTTAGAAAGCATGTGCCAAGGGTGATTCTTACAGAAGGATGAGAATGAAGGATGAGATTTATATGAAAATCTAGCTGAAAAGACCATCCAATGGGAACCAACTAGTGAAAGCTCTAGGAACCCAAACTCCATCTCTTCAAAAGGAGGTCTCCGTTCAATTGAATCATCCATAGCTAACGAAGCTAAGTTAGCTAACCTAGCGAGAAGACTGGAAGCTTTAGAACTAAGGAACCAAGTCCAGTCAATCAAGTCAGCCCAACCAATTCCAACTCCGGGTCATGTGTTTGAGGAGTATCCTGTGTTTTTAAGCTCAACAACACTTTTCAGAACCAATGAATGCGGCCTTTTCAAGGCCGAACAATGATCCTCATGCACCAACATATAATCCTGACTGGAAAATCACCCAAATTTCTCATGGAGCCAACACAACAATGACCACCCACGGTCAAACCATGCAAGCCACTTTCATCATTCCAATAATTCTTCAAATCATCAACCCAACTTTCTAATCACCATCATAATTCTCTCAACCATCTGCCCAATTTTTCAAATTATCAACAATTTTTCAAATTATCAACAAAACTTTCCCAACCAAGCTCCACAATCTTCATTCTAGAATCCTCAATATGAAAAGAGAATGACTGACTTTAAGAGAAATATAAAAAGGTACATGAAGAACCAAGATTTTCTAATGCAAATAATACAAAGGTTGAGGTTCAAATGAGCCAATAGCCAATACACATAATGAGAGGCAAAAGGGTACCCTACCCAGTCAATCAATAATGAATCCTAGGAATTCTCCACAAGCTCATTTAGCTGAGGATCAATCATTGAATCAATGTAATGTTATTCACACATTGAGGTCGGGAAAGAAAGTTGATAATCAAGTGTCAACACCATCCAATCCCATTCAGCACAATCACACTCAAGTATCCACCTCATCTAGTCTCAATCCTTCAAAATCTGACGAATCTAAAACAGATAAGTCAACCGTCAGTGTACAAGCCTATAGTACCATTTCCTAATAGGCTAAAGAACAACAGCAGAATCCACACATGGATAAATAATTGAGATCTTCAACCAAGTGAAGATATATGTGCCACTCCTTAACGTCATCCAACAAGTCTCATCCTATGTAAATTTCTTAAGGACGTATGCACCAAGAAGAGAAAGACTAATGTACCAAGAAAGTCTTCTTAGCTACTAACATTAGTGAGCTACTGTCGGGTCCGATCCCTGTCAAGTACAAGGATCCGGGTTGTCCCACCATTGCCTGCATAGGACAAGCCGAGATTAGTCATGCACTTCTTGACTTGGGAACAAGTATCAACCTACTTCCATTCTTAGTTTTCAACAACTCGGGTTGGGCGATCTTAGTCCAACTCGAGTCACAATCCAGCTGGCTGACCGTTCTGTGAAAGTTCCAAAGGGGAAATTTAATGATGTCCTTATCCGGGTCGGGGAGTTTATCTACCCAGTTGGTTTCATAGTTCTTGAGACACAACCTGTGTCAAATCCTAGGGCTCAAACTCTTGTTATCCTAGGGCACCCATTCATTGCTACTGCCATGCTATTATTAATTGTAGGAATGGGTCTATGAGATAACCTTTGGGGACATGACTAGAAAAGTCAATGTCTTCAACCTAGAAAAATAACCTCGTAAGATAAGAGACCAAACATTTGAGGTAAACTTTGTTGAAAACAATTGTGATGAAGAAAGTGAAGGTATAGAGAATGAGTCTCTATTTCTTAATAAATTATTTAAGAATGAATGCGATTATCTTAATGAGAAGGCATATGTCAGAGATCCTAATTTTAGAGTACCCTTTAAAAATTAAATTTTTAATTTGAATATCTTCACTTTCGATGAGCTAACTAATAATATATCGCATGAGAATATAATTCAAGAATCTCCGATTGACATACTCTTTGAAAACCTCTTCGAAGAAGAACTCATGTTTGGATGAACCAACTAGGGATATTTTGGTTATTTACACACGTCCAGGGGAAAGAGTTGACCTAAGTTTTGAGAAGATATGTGGATCTGAGTTAGAATTCCTAGGCATTCATAGTGAGGAATTCGAACTGAGAAGTGTGATGCTGATCAATTTTTGAATAATGAATGTAAAAATATGATGAAGAAAAATTTAAAGAAGGTGAGACTGAGGAGGAAGAGAGTTAAGATGACAAAAATTGGCCTCCCACTATACCCTATAAAGAGGACCTATTGGAATGATGGGAAGAGTGCTAGAGGGATGAGACCGAAAAAGATGTAGGTGTGGGAGAAACTTGATGTTGTACATATTTTTGTATAATATATGCACCTCTTTATAGTCTATTTCATGCATCTATATATTTCTTTCATACATTGGGGACAATGCATGAGATAAATGTGGGGGAGGCTCTAACATGACTAATATAACTAAAAATAAGAAGAAAACATAGATATAATATATATATATTATATTATATATATAATATATATATAAATATAAAAATTTTGAAAGGTAAGAACAATATTTTGATATATTTTTTGTAAGAAATTAAGTCAATTTTAAGGAATAGGAAATCATAATTAGGATTTCTTATACTTGGTCAAATAAGATAACTTGTTTGATTTTTCAGGGTTAGGAAGAAAATTGATGAAAGTAATTTAGTCTTGATCTTTACCTGAAGAAATATGCATACTTTATACACTTACACATTTAGGGTTCAAAGACAAAAATTCTTATGCCCTTATTAAAAAAAGAATATATATATATATATATATATATATATATATATGCAATCTAATTATTGATTAGTCAGGTGCTTTGGCCTAAGCAAGCCTTGATATTTATGCAAAAATAATTAGATAAGTTTGAAATATATATATATATATAATATATATATATATATATATATATATATATATATATATATATATATCCTCTGATTAAGCTGGGTATTTGTGCCTCATGAAGCATAAGTATTCACGGCTAAAAGGGGTACATTTTATAAATAAAAACTCTTGATTTCGTGGCCTTGTCTGCTCGAGTGTTAAGTTCTTAGGGGTGTTTTCTCACCTGGTGCCCTAGACTGTCCGTCTGGGTGACACCGATGGTTTCGTGGTCTTGTCTGCTTGAGTGTTTAAGTCCTTAGGGGTGTTTCTCACCTGGTGCCCTAAGACTGTCCGTCTGTCACCGACTAATGGCCCGCTACATGGGCAGATTAGAAAGCCTAATTGAATTGAGGAATAAATACCACCAAAAATAATATAAATAAGTCATAGGAGTTAATGTTAAGAACCCTTAGTCAAACTTCATGGTCACGAAGGTGCATATGACTCAGCGTAAAGTAATAGATTGGATGAGAAATACAATTTGATTCCCTACTTTGATTGATGACATGTTTTTGAATAGAGACTAAGTTTAGGAAAGAAAATTTTGATATTCCTATAACTTATAAATTACTTGAACTCTTACAAATATACTTCAAATATTTTCTTTCTTTTTCAAAATGCTTTTCGAAATACTAACATTTTTTCTCTTTCTTTATGGATTTTGTGGGTGCAATCCACTAAAACCCTCACGAGACAAAACTCGTTCTCTAGGTGTAACCTAGAGGTTTAACGGCTTATTGCACATGCTCAGTGCAATCAAGTGACCTGTGAAAGTGGTCTAATAATTGATTAGGATTAGTTTTTATGTTTTTGCTCGAGGGCGAGCAAAAGATAAGTGTGAGAAATTATCACAATTACACGTTTATTATCTAATAAATCTTATTAATAAAGTCTTTTTTCTTTATAGAATGTAGGCCCATTGCTAAAAGAAAGCGAAGAGAAACGAGCCCAAAAGCCCATCAAATTCTGATTTAATTCAGAATTATTCGAAATCAGAAAATCAGGGCAGATTATGGCAAATCAGGAAGGTTGAAACTGGTTATTTGGTTCCATCAGAATTCAAACCGGTTAGCTTGAGAATCACCAGAGATCAGATCCGAATCAGAGACAAACAGCAAATCCAGTCAGACCAAAGGAGATAAAATCACACGCCAACTGCATCCCCACTAGGATGTGGCCATTTGGCCACATCCTGGCCGCGGATCCGCGGCTTGTAAGTGGAGATAAGGGGAGCGTTTGCTCCCCTTATCTCCTCACTCATTTCCTTCTGGGTTTTTACCTATAAAAGGCAGGGTTTTTGTACTGAAAAGTTAGCGAAGACTAGGATTAATTTCTTGTTCATTTTTAGGGTTTAGGAGTATTATTAGATAGTTTGGAGAAGTGGTATCTCCTCTTTATTTTTAGTTTGGACCAGCAAAGAGAGAAGAATAGAATTGAGTGTGTATTCATCTTTGAAGGGACAATCAAAGGAGCTTCAACTCGCTTATTCAACTCGACTCAAATTCGGTATGTTTATGTTTGATTTTCATTATCTTGTTTTTTTTCTTTCATCATGAGTAGATAAATCATCTTCTGGGCTTACTAATTAATCTCTTCTACCTTTTCTCTCTTAATTGATTTTTATGAAAGCAACTCTCTTGAATCATAATAATGCCTAAAGTTAAACTTTATTCTTAAAAGCTCATGAGGTTGCTCTTCTTTTAAACTTGGACTTTCAAAAGCACAAATATTTTCAGATCATTTTCATTCCATACTTGCTTATTCGCGCTTGATGGTTTAACATTCTATTTTTATGTTGTGTTAAGAAAGATCTTAAGATTTAATCCAAAATCATCTTATTTGTTTTACTTGAACATTAAAAGAAACTAAAATTTTTGCCTATGATAAAAGTGATGCACCAAAATGTTCTTGAGATAAGTAAGTAGTTGAGTAGAAAATTAGTGAGCCCAGATCTTTTTCTTTATTAAAAAACAACTAAACAATCTTCATCATTTTTTAAAGATCACCTTCTCCAAAGCCTTTTCCGAATTTTAATTTTTCTTAAATCACTTTCCTTCTCTCCATTCTCTTTTCAACTAAAAAACAAACACCATTCTTTGCTTTCTAAATAAAACACCGAAAATTTTTCATCGCATTCCTCTTCATGGACACGACCCGTTAGCTCAAGCTAAATGGTAATTCTTATCACTTTCATTTCACGATCAAGCGAGGAGAAGGGGCTGCTGTCGACAGAGGTATGGGAAGTGGACGGGAGCAGATGGAGAAGAAAGAAAAAAAAAAGAAAAAGAAAAAGAAAAGAAGAAAAAGGAAAGAAAAGAAAAGAAAAAGAAAAAGAAAGGGAATTGAAAAATATGTAATTAAATGTATTATTAAATAATTAAATTAATAGGATAAAATGGGAGCATTAAGTAGAGGAGTGGAGAAGGGAAAAAAAGAAAAGAAAAGAAAGGAAAATAATATTATTATATAAATCAGGTAAAAATTGATTGTTTCAAAAATGTCCTCAAAATATAAAATATCATTTTAAGATGCCTGGAGTAATATGGATTCAGAAATTCAATCTAGTTTTGAAAAAAAATCCCAGATTCTTTTGGCGATACTAGTCGACACTAAAACCGGCCGAATTTCGATAAGTTTAGAAAAATCTCAAAAAATACATTTAGATAGAAATGAGATTCTAATAAGTTATATGAATCAATTTCTAGAAATTCAACTCCGTTTGAAAGCTAAAAATTCGGAAATCGGTCAGCGATACCTATCAACACTGATTTTGAAGATTTTGCAGAATAATTCTGAAAAACTTCAAAAAATTATGAAAAATCTAAAATATTGAAAAATAGCATCTAAATCTAAAATAGGTCAAATCAAACTATCAAAAAGTCAAATCAGATAATACCTAGGATTCGGTCTCCGGTTTAGACTTGGGCTGACTCTGACTCCAAGAAATCCAAATTCAATACAAAACAATAGCATAAATAAACACAAAGTAAAAACAAGTACGTGGAGAAAACAAAAAAATATGATCAAAAATTAGAATAAGTATCTAAATATGTATTCCGGGAACGAGGTTTGCAGAGTTACATACAGAATGATCTTAGGAAGATTCGAACACCAATACCATTATAAGAATACAAGGACCTATAGGATGTACTCCAACAAAAATTTAGGGTGACCCTGCAAATGATGTACAGAAATCCAACTTAATATTAGTTCATTTTAAGAAATCTTAGAGTTGAAACTTAGAGTACTCATTAGTGCATAAGGCGACGTGCAACATTTGCCACAACTAGGATTTACCCAGAGCTCGAGACCGAGCGAATTACGACATAACCAAGTGGGAGTGCGGCTCTCTGCGTTGAGAGTGCATCATGTGTGTAAGTCTAATGCTATGAGAAAGGTGTTATATTAGGGAAATTTTTATAAGAACCTAAGATTAAAGAAGACTAGATTCAGCAAGCATGCTGGGGAGAAGGGCTAAGCTGAGATGCCTTGTCACGGTTGAGGAGATTTGAGCCTTTTTGCGCGGGACTGTCCATAGGCAAAGAAGAACATACTCATTCCACTCTATTCTTACGACTTTTGATGCGCAACTCAAAGTTTAGGGCACTTACTGATTCTCCTCATTTGTGGGTGGAATTCAGGGTCATCGTAACACAGCATGGGATATATATGATTCGTAGAGAACCAACGATTCCAGAAGTAAGTAGGCGACTATTCATAGGGAATATTGTATGACAGTTATTGGTACTTTCAAACTAGATTTCGAAAGCGGGTGTAACGGTCCCAGTTTTCATAAACCTTGATTAGTGAAATTTCTTAATTTTCTTAAATTTTCATCAACATCTCCTCTAAAAACTTTATTATATCCAAATACAGAGGTATAACCATTGCGGCTCACATTCAGCCTGCTTAGAGATATCCAATATTATACTTCAAATCATTCACAAGATATATAATATACACGAGAGTATACTTCTCGACAGTCCATACCAATTTAAGATCATAATCATTTCTTTATCATTACACTATCACATAGTACTACTAGTTCATCACTAAATAGTCCAAGTTGCCAAGTTGCATACTATTACAAAAGAGTCTACATATCCATAAGATTCAAGTTCAACTTAGCACAGAGCTAGCACATCCTGGCTAATCTACCATTCACTATTCCAAATTATATATATACATATATTATCACTGATACAAAATAAACAATTTATAGATTAAAAAAAGTATTCTAAAATGCTTAATTCGAGTCCTCCTTGTAGCTCGATAGGCCTTAAGCTTGATCCTTATCATTCCCATGACCTGAAAAGGGGAAACAATGGAGTGAGCTTGAGATCTCAATGAATAAAGTAACTCCGAATTAAGCCTATGTGAATGTATACTTTATTAGCATATGGTTAAATTTTCGGTAAATTCTCGGTTATCCATTCTTAGTGATATCGATCATTCAAATCTTTATAGATTCCTAACTCTTAGATTTCTTATTCCCAATACTTTATCTTTTGGAGCATATATGTCTCAACTATATGTTAAGACCAAAGTTTACTTGTTGGTCATACACTAGTCATATACTATATTATTGTAATACACATACATATACTTCATATTATCAAGTACTTCATGACTTATAGCTTAGGTCATATATATTACATACACTAATTTTAGGTTCACACAAAGACTATTAATCAATTATCACAATTAGTGAATGAGCACATACATTGTCTTCTTTCCCTACCGGATCTCTTTAGGTCATTCCTTCACACCGTCTTCTACTACTACTGGATCCCTCTGAACCCTTCCGTCATTTACTTTTCATTACACCATCTTTGACTCCTACTGGATCTCTCCATTTTTCCAATCACTTCACTACATTTTCATCTTCTTCTCCCTCTTCCACTTCTTGTTTTGTTTTCTTTTTCTTTTAAATTCTTTTGAAATAAAGAATAACTCTTAAACAATTTCATGAAATAATGGGTAAAGTTTCTATCATCTCCCGTTCTTATGGATTCGACTTGCATAGTGATCGACGGGGAAACTAGCACTCAAAAGTGTGTTTTATGTAAAATCGATGAAAAGCTCGAATGTGCTAATGTACCCTCGATACTTCCGTTATAGCATTGGCTTAACGGGTCGAATCCACAGGGAAGGGAGGCGATAGAAGCATTAACAGTCTCTATTCACGTCAGTTGTTAACACTTCTTCTTTATTGAAAGAATGAAAAAGAAGAGAAAGGAAAAGAAATGAAATCCAGAATGTGGTAGGTGAGGAGAGCGATGAAAACGTCGATGTAAAAACCAAGAAGATGGAACAAAGGTAAACTAAGAGGATGGTGAAAACATCGATAGACAAATAGTAAAAGAAGCTTGGAAATTGTTTCTAAAACAAAAGAAAAGAAAACTCATGGCTACTAACTACTAAGTGCTCCACTAACCATGCTAACCTCTTCGAGATAGTTGCCTCACATTTTGATCCTTGACCATCACAATCCTTGGCTTCAAAGAGACGATATAAAGCATGGCTCATGGATGGTTCATAACAATCAAAATATTGCATCAAGAACAAGCTAATGCAAGCATCACTCATTACACTACTAGCATGAAATAAAAGAGCATGAAATAAAAGAGAGTTAGCTTGGTTAGCAAGTTAGATGTTAGAACCCATCATCTTTGGCCATCAATGGCTCTTGCAAGAACAAGGCCTTGTAGAGGCAACCCGATTCATGTGGATTATCAAGTAAGTGGTTAGATGGTAAGTGGTTAGTAGTTAGATTGCCATGAGAAGAAAAGTTAGCAAGAAATCATGTAGAAGATGAAGGAGATTACATTAGAAGAGAAGGAGGCACCTTTACATAGAGTGTCACTCTCTATTACATCAATCCCTCACTATCTCTCTCTAGAAATCACTCAGCCCTACTACAATGATCTAAAACAAATGAAAATACAAGAGAAGAGAAATGAAAAGCACCTACACTACACTAAATCTCTCCTAAAATCTGCACCTACTCCTAAAAACGAAGACTGCTTGCGTTTTGGCCTCTGCAGGTGCTATTTATAGGCAAAAGACCCTTCCAGAAGACGAGACGGGGCCACGCGTCGAAAATCGACGCGTGGCTCCACAGCTTTGCTGCGGAAACGCGGCTATTGCCGCGTTTCCGCAGCAATACCAGGGAGATGGCTCCCTGGTTTTGGTCCACTGGTTCGCCTGGCTTCGAGTAGCTTCCAGGTATATTCTGTTTTGGGCAATTCTGTCCGCAGATTAGTCTGATGTGCGCAAGAGGCTAGGTTCAACGTATCTTCTAGATGATCCCTTGCTTGGCCTCCAAGTAATGCGGATTTAATTACCCTTAATTGGGTTTAATTAAGCTCTTATTACACCTTTGCCCTTAGACTTTGGATCTACCTGCAATTAAGACCAAAACACGGTTTAGACCGACAATTTATTCATAAATCTGTGAGAGAATGCGACATAAAAATGCAGAATTGTAGACTAATCACACCCCCACACTTATTCTTTTGCTCGTCCCGAGCAAAACAAGAAAAGAAAAACTATACTGCAAGGGTTATTACACCACTTTCGCAGGTGACGCGATTGCACTGAGCATGTGCAACAAGCCGTTAAACCTCTAGGTTACCCTAGAGGAGGAGTGTTGCCTCCTGAGGGTTTTCAGCGGATTGCACCCACAAAATCCATAAAGAAAGAAGACAAATGTTAGTGTTTTAAAAACGCATTTTGAAAAGAGAGACAAGTTTTTCGAACTGTTTTTGCAAAAATATAAGTGATCTAAGGTCGTAAGTCCACCACAAATCAATCTTCCTTAAACTTAGTCTCTATGCAAGATCTTGTCTTCAATTAAGGTAAGAATTCAAAATTGGATTGAATATTTTATCTCTCATAAAACCTAGATAATATGCACTTTGTGATAGTGAAGATTTCTGGGATTTCAACTCTAACCATCAAGCCATTTATATATATTATATATATTTTTTTTTTCTTTTTTCTTTTTTCTTCCCTTAGTTTTCTTAGGCTTTCTAGTTCACCCATGTAGCGAGCCTATAACCGATGACTCCCAAACCAGACGGTTTTAGGGCACCAAATGAAAAAAACATCCCTAGGGTTTAAGGACTCAAGTAAACAAGGCCACAAAACTAATGGGGATTATTTGCTTCTTTTGCCCACCGTTAGGCGTGAATAATCATGCTTCTTGAGGCATAATTATCCAGCTTAATAAGTGATGTTTTATTCAAAAAAAAAATTTAATTTATTTTATGGCATTTTAGGTCTTTGTTTCCATCCAAAAATTGTGTAAGTGTGAAGTGCATACGATCTAAGGCAAAAAATTCAAGATAAAATTATCTCTCCAATTTATCTTACTTAGCCTATAATTTTAAACAAGATCTATTATTTCAACTAGGTTTAAGATGTCATAATTAAGGCTTTCTTAATTTCTAAGATCATCTTAATTTTCTTAAAATAGATGAAAACTTTGTCTCTTATTTCAAAAAGTTTTTAAAGAAAGAGAAAATTCCTATACAAAAGGGAAGATTTCTAAAAGAAGTGTAAAAGAAAGAAAATCTAAAAACTCTATGTTAGTAAACCCTCCCCCACACTTATCTCATGCATTGTCCTCAATGCATCGTGATGTATGTATGCATGAAACAAATAAGAGGGAAGGAAAAATCACCTCAAGGTGGTGGTTCCAGTGGTGATCTGATTGGTCCACAAAAGGCGGCCCAATCATTCTTGCGTGGAGTCCGAAGGAACCCACCAGAAATCTTAAGAATACAACCCACAAGAATGATGTATATAT
The DNA here is from genome assembly GCA_038442645.1 of Agave tequilana. Classification (NCBI taxonomy): domain Eukaryota; kingdom Viridiplantae; phylum Streptophyta; class Magnoliopsida; order Asparagales; family Asparagaceae; genus Agave; species Agave tequilana. The sequence continues at coordinate 164,945 of JAVJIF010033342.1, read as the reverse complement.
GAATGATTTTTATTAACAGTTTTACCCCATCTAATTTCCAAATTTTTAAAATAATTTCGGAGTGAAATTTATCAACACCCTTGTCCCAGAATGGAATGATTGATTTGGACTCAGGAAATATGGGAACTAATACCGACTCAGAGAAATGACTCAAGTCAAGTAAAGGTTCGAGAGTCGAGATCGGTTCAGGAAGTGGGTCCAAATCAAGAAGATGAAGCTCAAGTCCACATTCATTTCCCCATGATGGAATGTGATTATCTAAGATTGGTGATCAAGTTCAGGAGGAATGGGAATCAAAACTGACTCTAAAATGTTACTCAAATTGGGTAACAAAATAGGAGTCAATAATGATTCAGGTATTTGAACTAAATCACAAACTTGAGGATCAAAGTCACATTCCTCATTGAGTTCAATTCCACAAAAATGAGAACTTGCCAATTTATCAATGGGACTTTCAAAAGCATGGATTGGTCAGTTCAATATGATCATCATGAATGATTGGTGATTCAATTTCACAATGGATGGGTACAGGATTCAATACTGACTCAGAAAAAGGATTGAAATCAGGTGAAGACACCGGAGTCATAATTGAATCAGGAAGTAGAATTGAATCATCAAGTGGAAGTTCAGGATCATATTCATGCTCAAGTTCAATTGCACGAAAAGGATAACTTGCCAAATGTCAATGGATCTGAAGTTTGGACAAGTTCAGGTGGCGTGCTGAAATTGAATCTTGATTTCCAAAACAACATGACTCTTTGGCTCGGACAGAATGGTTAGTGACATTAGAAATAGGATGAGAATGAAGAGTTTGGATCATCAAATCTATGTCACGGTTACGATCATTTTGAGCCTGAGTCATGATTTCAAGCATCTTTTTCTGGCTGATTGGTTCATCGTTTTGTTGAAGAGATGCAGTGTTGTTTTGAAATTGGTGGTGAAATTGTGAGTCCATCAGATTTTGTGATTGTTGTTTGGACTCACAAAAAAGTTCCTTACTCATTTCCAAGACAGATGGTTGTTCATTGTGAAGAGGTGGAACTGAGTAAGATTCTTGAAAATACTGTGGAATTGGAGAGGCCAATGTTTCTTAAAGTTGTTGCTCGCCCTTTGTAGATTGGCTTCTAGACTCTTTTGTAACTCAGATTTTTCTTCAATGGGAGGTCCAGAAAAAGGAGTATAGGAAGCACATTCGGGGAATGAATATTATGTAAATTGTGAAAAAGGTGGACATGGTGGACAAGGAGGTTAAAAATTTGGCTCGGGGGACTTGAATCCCAATGACTCTGTGACGAGTTGAAATTATTTTGGAAATTATAGTCATAAGAATGTGGGTATGGTTGTATTGATTCGGATAAGGCCAACCCGGTGTATTTGGTTGGTGCATATTGTAAAACGCCGGGTTGGAATTATCCGAACCAAATGGAGTTGGTGTGAAATATGGATTCATGTTCGGATTGAAAGAATTGTTATTGTTGAATGTCATTTCACACAAAAAAAATCACAAAAGGAAAGAATCAAACAACAAAAAGAAAACAAAAAAATCAAAACCAAGCTTATAGAAAGGTTGACCTAGACCTAGATGAAATGTCCCTAGGGGCCAACGTCTATTCAAATTTTATTAGGCTTGGGTTGTGTGAGTGGGGAGATGATTTTTGGCTAAGGAAGGGTTATGAAATCCCCCTTATCTTGTTTGGAGTTTGCCCTTAAGTTCAATTCGTGCAAGTGTGCAATATAGACAAGAATATAACACAAAGCGATAAATCACCCACGTGTTTGTCCTATGCTATATGCAATGCCATATGTACATCTCCATCCAAATCACAACAACAGAACAAAATACAGTATTTTGGAATTGAATTGACACGTGCCTAAATGCAAATGTCTAAACCATTTTAAAGCGTCCAAATACCGTATTTTAGTTCTTTTATTTATTATGGTGTGTAGGCAATCAAAGCAAGAAAGATAGCAGCACAAATCCACTAGCTATTACAATTCACACATCCCAGAACAACAAAATTTACAATGTTCACAAAATTGCCGCAGTTGCACGGCAAAAGTTGCAGTTCCGCGGCTTTTCTTTTGAATCTGGGGCCCTGCTTTCAAGAACAGGGAGATGCAAAGCTAGGGTCTATTCTGCAATGTTAAGCACCAGTAAATATTGCCCTGCACACCAAAACAGAGAAGACAATGTTAACAAAAATGTGAAAACAAAACCATTCCCTTCCTCGGCAACGGTGCCAAAATTTTGATCGACGGGGAAACTAGCACTCAAAAGTGTGTTTTATGTAAAATCGATGAAAAGCTCGAATGTGCTAATGTACCCTCGATACTTCCGTTATAGCATTGGCTTAACGGGTCGAATCCACAGGGAAGGGAGACGATAGAAGCATTAACAGTCTCTATTCACGTCAGTTGTTAACACTTCTTCTTTGTTGAAAGAATGAAAAAGAAAGTGAAAGGAAAAGAAAATGAAATCCAGAATGTGGTAGGTGAGGAGAGCGATGAAAACGTCGATGTAAAAACCAAGAAGATGGAACAAAGGTAAACTAAGAGGATGGTGAAAACATCGATAGACAAATAGTAAAAGAAGCTTGGAAATTGTTTCTAAAACAAAAGAAAAGAAAACTCATGGCTACTAACTATTAAGTGCTCCACTAACCATGCTAACCTCTTTGAGATAGTTGCCTCACATTTTGATCCTTGGCCATCACAATCCTTGGCTTCAAAGAGACGATACAAAGCATGACTCATGGATGGTTCATAACAATCAAAACATTGCATCAAGAACAAGCTAATACAAGCATCACTCATTACACTACTAGCATGAAATAAAAGTGCATGAGATAAAAGAGAGTTAGCTTGGTTAGCAAGTTAGCAAGTTAGATGTTAGAACCTATCATCTTTGGCCATCAATGGCTCTTGCAAGAACAAGGCCTTGTAGAGGTAACCCGATTCATGTGGATTATCAAGTAAGTGGTTAGATGGTAAGTGGTTAGTAGTTAGATTGCCATGAGAAGAAAGTTAGCAAGAAATCATGTAAAAGATGAAGGAGATTACATTAGAAGAGAAAGGAGGCACCTTTACATAGAGTGTCACTCTCTATTACATCAATCCCTCACTATCTCTCTCTCTAGAAATCACTCAGCCCTACTACAATAATTTAAAAACAAATGAAAATACAAGAGAAGAGAAATGAAAAGCACCTACACTACACTAAATCTCTCCTAAAATCTGCACCTACTCCTAAAAACGAAGACTGCTTGCGTTTTGGCCTCTGCAGGTGCTATTTATAGGCAAAAGACCCTTCCAGAAGACGAGACGGGGCCACGCGTCGAAAATCGACGCGTGGCTCCACAGCTTTGCCGCGAAAACGTGGCTATTGCCGCGTTTCCGCGGCAATACCAGGGAGATGGCTCCCTGGTTTTGGTCCACTGGTTCGCCTGGCTTCGAGTAGCTTCCAGGTATATTCTGTTTTGGGTAATTCTGTCCGCAGATTCGTCTGATGTGCGCAAGAGGCTAGGTTCAACGTATCTTCTAGATGATCCCTTGCTTGGCCTCCAAGTAATGCGGATTTAATTACCCTTAATTGGGTTTAATTAAGCTCTTATTACACCTTTGCCCTTGGACTTTGGATCTACCTGCAATTAAGACCAAACACGGTTTAGACCGACAATTTATTCATAAATCTGTGAGAGAATGCGACATAAAAATGCAGAATTGTAAACTAATCACATAGTCACTATGCTATCACAGTAGTATTGAGAGAAGCCAAAGGACTACGTCCTTCAATTTCAGATTTTAAAACACATTTTTTGTGCTCGATCAAAAACTTATAATTAAGAACGCCGGCTTTGATGCTAATTGAAATTACCTAGAGGGGGTGCATAGGTGGTATGCTAATCTAATGTAAAAATAAAAACTTTAACCAACAAGTCTACAAAAATATAGCACATAAATAATGTTAAATAATCAATCAAGAAATGAAGACATATCTGGTGAAGGGCTATGAACTTTTTCTCAAGATTTCTCTTCGATAAGAGTTGATGTACTTCATTGCTTTCTTGATTTTAGATATATTTAAGCATGTAAAACAATATCAAGCATATAATGATAGCAAGTATAAGCATGCAAGATATAAACAAGAGTGAGTAGAGTTAAGTTGAGAGAGAAAAGCAATCGCAAACACGGGAGATTTGTTTCGAACTTCGAGCAACTTGCTCTACATCTCCGCCTTTACCGCAATGAAAGATTTTCACTATACTGATCCTCCAAGATCACTCGGTGGTACAACACCTACAAGCTACCTCACTCATTCCCACAAGAACATAATACATAAACCCGCAAGCTCGCTCGAGGTCGTAAGCTCCAACCACTCAATACAACAAATTTAACACGTGCGATCAAGACTTTTGATCACATACAACTCTCTCACAACAAGGATTCCTATAGAACAAATATAGAGGAGATTAGCTCAAGCTTGTATGAGAAAAATTAGAGATTTAAGATTTTTTTTAGCTCAAAAACAATTCTTAAATATTTATAGATTAGAACACTTGAAAAACTTTAAATCTTCATTAAAAACACTTGAATATAGCCTCTCTATATAAAGGAACTAAAACAAAACATGTTTTAATCAAATTAGCTATTAGAACAAATCTAGAAACAACTAACCAAAAAGTAGTTGTTTAAATCCCATGCAATTTTGTTGCCTAGTAGTCGACCAACAACGGATAGAATTATAGTGCAGACAGTCGACTGGGTGGTCGACCGGCCCGAGAGCTCAAGAGTTCTTTGAACTCTCTGCAAGTTGTCGACCACCCTGGGCCAACACAGGGGGCTAAGCTCATGGTCGACCTCTCGGTCGACTGAGCTCAGAGTCAAAGAGCTTTGTGCACATGCGATCGACCGGGCGGTTGACTGGCAGAGTTCTCTGCTCAGCGGACGGTCGACCGTCCAGTTGAACAACCTCAGTCCAAAAACTATTTTTCTTTATCTTTTAAAATCTTTTTTAAAAATCAAATAAATATCCTTAAATTCTACAAAAAGAAGTTCTTATAGATATTATTTGGCACAAACATGTGTGATCAAAAATTCATCACATATTACAAACATTTGGACCATTTTGTAAGATCAAATTCATTTTGAAACAATAACACTGATTTTATAAAAATTAAACTTTAAACCACAAATTCATTTTCAAAAAAGCTCAGTAAATCAATGTCAAAATTTTTTATGTGTGTGTGAGTTTGAGCAATCAAATCTATATTACTCTTTACAAGAATCTAAACACGTACAAACTCTTACACAAATTTCAAGTCTTCTTCTTCTTGATCTTTTTCTTCATCTTGATTTAATCCAACTTGATTCTTCTTGAGCTTGACCCTTTCTTGAGTGCTAGATATTATCTTTGTGCTTGAGCTAATGAATCAACACTTGTTAGTTTCAAAACTTGACTTTAAGTCTTTTATTGAAACTAAACATTTGAACTAAGATCTTGACTAAAATCTGAAACTTAAACATGCAAGATCATTAGTACTATTACTATATGAGTTAATCATCATCAAAACTAGAGTGATGGGCTTTTGGGCCAACAGGAAGGTCCGGGGGCTTCGAAGGCATGTCACTTTTATCACAGAAGATATCACTAGAAGAAAGACTGCAAGCACCGACAAAAGTGATTGAAGAAAAAAGCACAAATTGCGGAGTCAGAAGTAGGAATGAGTGGTATTAACACAGAATTATTAATGGCTTTCTTCATTGAAGATAACATTTCTTAGGAAAAAGGTTGGACATTTGATTCTTGTAGTGCGGTTTATGTATGTTCCCAGAAGGAGATGTTCAACTCCTTGGTAGCAAAGGAGGAAGGGACTGTCAAAATGGTGAATGGTTTGGCTTGTAAGTTTATTGGCACTTAGATATTTAGTGTTACATGCAGAGATGGAACGTGCATACTTTAGAGACAGTCAGGTATATCCTGAGACACGGTATAATCTAATAGCAATAGGGGTGCTCGACGAAGGAGGATGCCAAATTCAAGTGCAACAAGGTGTCATCACGGTTAGCCAATGAGACAGGTAATCCTGGAAGGATGGAATTGGGAAGGGATATACAAGCTGGGGAAAGAAACTCAGTTCGAAGTAAAATTTCAATGACAAGCTTAGAAGAGAGCACATCGCGAGAGGGAGATTGACTGTGACGGGACATGAACCGAGTCAAAGTGTTGCAGGAAAGAGAAGGTGCATTCAAACAAAGCCAAGAGGGTCCAATGATTGGTCGTCAATATTGCATACTTATTGTCACATTCTCATATTATTTTGTTTAATAAACTCTGCTATTTAATTATTTTTGTCTAATTATTTGCAGGGCCTTTACTAAATGAAAGAAGAGAGAAAACGAGCACAAAAGCCCAACGAAATTCAGATTAAATCAAAATCAAGGTGAGGGCAAAAGTTAAGCTGAAGATCAGAGCAAATTAGAGAGATAACACTAAATAAAAATCGGTTAAATTTGGATTTTTATGAATCTATTTCGGTTAGCTGAAGATCAACACTGATATCATCAAATTCATAACTCAAATTGAGAAACCATATAGATAAACGGATGAAATATCAAACCAGGGACCTGGACCCCTGGATCTGGCCATTTGGCCACAAAACTGCTGCGGATCCATGGCTTTTACCGCTGATACGCCGCACTCTTGTTGAGATACGAGAAGCATTTGCTTCCCGTATTTTCAGACTCCCGTTGTGTTTTCGCTATAAATACCTGCAAATTTTGAGGCTAGAGGAGATGATTAAGCAGAGAGTATAGGCGAGGCCATTCTTTAGTCTGTTACTTAGGTTTTCAGTTGTCTTCTATGTAATTTTCATTTTATTTATGTAACTGAGAGGAGAGGAGAGCTTCATAGAGGAATGAGAGCGAAGCTTGTACTGAGGGTGACACCGGTGTAAGTAAGTCTTTTATATCATTGTTATTTGAATCGAATTGAAGTTCTTTTTCTTCTTTACTCTTGTATTTGTTTGCTTCCCTCTTTTGTGTTTGTAAATCCAAATGACTCTGATAGCCTCGAATATGCTTTGCCCTTACAAGTGCCATTGATGGTTTATGGTGATGGATCGCCATTTTTATAGTAGCGCAGCTTGCACATTCATTTCATAGTGTATATCGGGAATGAAGAAGATCCTATATGTCGTACTTCGCTCGCCTTCAAGCAAAACTACATCGTCGATATGGGTCAAAGGTAAGCAGGCGCCAAAGAGGTAAGTAGGTATTTTTTTTTTTAGGGTTTCACTTTTTTTTATTCTCATTTCTTAGTTTAGAAAATCATTTCAAAAATTAACTTTTAACTCTTTACTATTTTCACTTTCTTTGTTTAGATCCTTTTTCTATTTTCTCCATCTTCTCAATCTACCACTTTCTTCTTAACTTAACAATAATTCTTTTTCTTTCTTTTTTTTTTACAAACAAGAGAAGAACTTTAACCATTTTTAGTGAACTAAAAGAGGATTTACTAAAAGCTTCCATCGCTAGTCCCTCCTTGTGGATCACGACCCGCATAGCCACTTGCTATCGTGATAGTATTGAGAACTTGCACAGTCCATGTTTAAGTTCTGAAATTTTGTATTTTCTGTGTAGGTAAAACCTCAATCAATTTTTGGTGCGTTGCCGAGAAGGGACAGTAAGTAACTCTCTTTTTATTTACTTTATTTGTTAACTTTCTTCTTTGTTCTTAGTGTGTAGTAAATGTTATTAAGAAAACAAGAGATGCAGTGGATATATAAGTATATCTGGACTCTACTCTAGAAAGCAGAGCCCAAAAGACCTTAGTATTATCACGCAAACGTGACAATTTGAGAGGACTACTCACCTAGCTTTTTTGCAGGGTGATTGAACTTCAATGATTTAGCTTCTGCATGCTTTAGTCTCTCATTTAATATACTCTGCACATATGGTCTAACTCAACAGTAAAAAGTTGATTGTAAATGCTAAAAATGGTTTAGACTTTGCATTTAGGCACGCGTCTATTTTGTTACATTTCCTATTTAGTGTTAAAGAGCGCTTGAGCCAAGGTATGTGTGCATAGCATTAGTATAAGATTCATTTTTGTATGAAATATTGCTTGAGTGTTACTTTTTCTATATACTTGTACACTGCACTAAAAATTGAATTAAAGGTTTGTACTATAAATAAGATAAGTTGGGAAAGTCATTACCCTCTCTTAGCCCACAAGTCATTACCCTCTCTTAACCCACAAACAATCTCCTCACTCACTAATCTAAGCTTAACTTAAAACTAAGTAGATGTTAGCCCTAGGGATATCTCGGACTCAAATATGAGACTGACCTAAGGGGAACGTTGAATGGAATTTTCTCTTGACAAATCGGTGTCAAAGGTTGGGGATTGAGAAGCGAAATCTCGAAGAAATATGGTTTGGCATAATTAGGCCCGTTGCTTAGGCACAGATACCTTCAACTGATCTTGCCCCTACTTGACTAATTAATTTGTGGTCAGATTCTGTAATATACCCCCCGTGGACAGTCTAACCAATTAGGAGTCGTCTAGCTCTAAGGTTTATCCTAACTTAGACTAGATTTTTTGTTGGTTTGTTTACTTGTTTTGTTTTTGTTTTTTTACATCTTGGTGATATGTATTATAATCATAATTATTCCTATGCATATAATGATCTATACTTCACCTCGACCTCTTTTGATTTGGATATTAGCAACGCGACATATCATAACTTTAATCAACCAAGTATGCCGGGTTGGTCTTATCCGAATCAATACATGCGCCCAGTCTCAATATTATGAACAAGACCGGAACAATCATCACTACTCTTCACAGAGTCAATGGGGATGCAACTCCCCCAGTCATATTTATCAACTACTATTTCAACATTCAGTTTCTAATTTTCTTAGTTATAATCAACCTATAGAAGAAAAATTTGAGGTGATTAAGAGCATAGAAGTTATAATTGAGTCTCAAGAACAAAAGCTAAAATAATGAACTCACAATTCCCACAAAACTTCCAAATCCATGACCTCACTTCATTTTTCAAGTCCCACAACAAGAAGAAGAATTTATAGACTCAGATAGGAGTATGAAAATCTGATTCAGTTTGAAAATTATTTTTTTCAATCTCTCAATAGGCTAGAAGTACAAATGAGTTATTTGATCAACATAGTGAAATATAGGAATGAGAAAACTCTACCTAACACATGTTTGATCATTCCCAATTGCCATAACCATATTGATGAAAATAAAGAATCATGGTGTCTTAGAGACTTTAACCAAGAGTCAATTTTATCACATAAACTTGAACTTGATCAATATTAATCCATTGATAAATTGACAAGTTTTAATTTTAATGAAATTGAACTTGAACATGAATGTCACCCTGATCCATAACTTTGTGATTCAATTCTAATTTTTGAATCTGTATTGACTCCGGTATCATAACCCAATTTTGACCCATTTCCCCAAGTCAACATTGATTTCCATACCTATGGACTTTGAAACTGAGCCACCAATTTTGGAAAGTCATATTCCATTGATGGAAAAAGAACATGAATTTTATTTCTTTGATTTGGACCAAACTATTGAACCAATTCCAACTTTCGAGCCTACGCTTGATTTTTTTTCGAGTTAGCAATGGTTCTCGAACCAATTATTTTTGAGCACAAGTCAACTATTCCACCAAGTTACATTCTTTTGCTGGATATAGGTATAGACCATAATGACTCCGTGATGATTTTTCAAGATTGGTCATGTAAAAAGAATAATTTTCATGATAGGATCTTGCATGATCCTATTCATATTGGGGATTGTAAATATCTATATAGAAAAGAGGTCAATAAAGGTGGGTTCTATGAACCAGCACATTATCTTGATTGGGTAGCGACACTTGGCCCAATCCGACCACTATCGGAATCACCACCTTGAGGTAACATTTTCCTTCCCTTTCTTCTTTTTCATGCATTTACACATTCATTCATACATTGTAGATAATGCATGAGATAGGTGTTGGCCCAAAGTCCCATCGCTCTACTTTTGATGATGATTAACTCATGTAGTTATAGTACTAATGATCTTGTGTTTATTCAGTCTCAGATATTTGATCAAGATCTTAGTAGGTGTTTAGCTTCAACAAAGGATTCGAAGTCAAGTTTTGAAGCTAGCACATGTTGATTCGAGAGCTCGCGCATCAAGATTGCATCAAGTACTCAAGAGGAGTCTAGCTCATTGGATCAAGATTTGGACCAAGTCAAGAAGGAGAAGAAGATTTTCAAGAGAAAATTTTCAAGAAGACTTGTGTCTAGTTTTGTAAGTGTCAAGATTTGTTTTAGATAAAATATAAAGGATAGATTAGTTAGTGGATTGCTCAAGTTTTTATATACACACATACACACAAATTTATATGTTTTTTCATAAGATAGTTTTGTATTTAGAAAAATATCATTTTGGATTTATCAAATCTTATTTTAGAGCTTATTGTCAAAAACATAGATATTTCATCTCATATTTGTAGTGGATTATATCCATACACACTAATCTTAAAAGTGTTTAAAATATCTTGTTTTGTATTTGGAGAAGTTTTGAAAAATTCGTTTTTAAATTTGGAGATCGTTTTTGAAAAATACGGTTTTTATTTAAGGCCAAAATTTCTATATCACAAAAATAGTTTAAAATGTTTGTAATATGTATTGATTTTTTATCAAACATGTTTGTATATCAAAGTATGTTAATGAACTTATTTTTGTGAAATTTATGAGAATTTATGGGATTTTATTGAAGTTAAAAAAGACAAGTTTTCAAGTCCTAAAATATCCAACCAGACACACTGGCGGTCGACCGGATCGGTCGACCAATGTGCACGAGAAGCTAATACAAAAGCCCTTCATGCTTTAAAGAGTACCCTAAATGATGAATATTTTCTAGGGTTGCTAATTTTGATTCGATTTTTATAGTATGGAACACTTTAGTCTCCCTTGGTGAATAAAAGCAATGCTATGCGGGAAGCGACTCGGATGATGGAAGCGATGCTTCCAATATATGCTACATGGTTTAAGGGGATGACCCCCTTGAGGTAAATTCTGAATCCGAGCTTGATGAGGATATTGACATGTCATATGATGAGCTTGCTTTATTTTGTAAACAAATTCTTGAAAAATATGATGTGCTTAAAAAGGATAATAAAAGATTAAAATTAAATTTGAATGCATTTCAAAAGAAAATGAATTTTTCAAAAAGGAGAATATTTCCTTGTCTTCTAAATTAAATGATATTTGTGAAGGAAATAATTCTATGAAAAATAAAATCATTTTGGTAGAAAAAGAAAAAGAAATTGTTTTGAAAGAAAACAACTCTTTGAAAAGAAAAATTATTTCAAAAGAAAAGAAAACATTTCTAAAAAGAAAAAGATTGTTGATTCTCATTCTTGTCGTGCTCTTCATGCTACAATAGATAAAAATGAGATTCAAGTCTTGAAAAATAGAATTAATTGTTGAGCTCAACTTTGAGCAATTGTGCATTTAACCATTCTAGATTGGAAGCCTTGTTTCAAAAGAAACAAGCTCCACATGTTCATGCACATAACACACGGCATACATATGCACACTATGCACATCATGATCAGACTCATTCTCATATGCATGTTAGAGTGTACAAATGTACACATTGTAGCCGCAAAGACCATTTAGTAAAGTTTTATTTTTGATAAGGTGATTCTAATAAAAATGTTTGGTTCCTTATGATGCTAACGCCGTGTACCTAAAAGGAAATGGGTACCAAAATGCCCACCACTTGTATTTGATGTAGGTACGGACTCTCACAGACGTGAGAGGAAAGGTGCCTTGGTGGTGGATGCGTGAGCTAAATGGACATACCCTATTGATGCATCGCTATTAAGGAAGTTTCGTGGGAGGACCAGCCCGATTGATTTTGGTAGGTATCTCTAACTTTCATTTTTATTTACATGCTTTAATATGTTTTTTGGCATGTTTTGATTTCAATGCTCATTATTTTAATTGAACATATTTTTGTGTTTCTTGTGGTGAATACTTATTTAGATGTAGTCTTCATTAACACTTGTGTATATACTTGTACAAGTAGTGAGATACACTTGATTATTATATGTTTGTATTTTATTGCTCATTTGTACTCATTACATGTACATGTATAACCTAGTTTTGATGATTCTTTCATTTATACTTGTTATTCCTATTTTTGTACATGTTTTGCTTCATGTATATGATATTTTTGTCTAAAACTAATAAATATACATGTATACCCTTGAGTCACTTGCCTTCATGCAAATTCTATTATGGACTCTTTTGTGTTTGGGATATGTATGTATACTTTTAGTTTTGTAAAACATACATATACCTTGAAGTTTATTTTTTAATGAAAAATAAATTTTTATGATTTTTCATATGCTTTGGTATTTTGAGCTTTATTGACTATTTCATGAATATGCTATTCACATGATTCTTGTACACTCACATTATTTTTTGTTTACTCATATGCTTGTTTTATGAGCACATTTTTGAGTTTATCGATCTTGAGTGACAATCTTTGTGTACTTAGCATATTACATGAGATATATATGATTTGGTTTTATGTTTGAAGGATTTTTAACTAGTTATTCAAAAATCACTCTATACTAGTTATTTATTCTTCATTTGGTAGTGTTTTCAATCTACGACTACTTTCAAATCTTATTTTTGTAAACTTCTAACCTAAAGGGTGGTTGGATGGGCGACCATGCCTTGTATGCTCTAAATTGAATATATTTAAACATGTGCATGAATAGGGTGGATAGTTATGAGTTATACACTTGATCTTCATGGAATTTTATTTTTTGTATACTCATATTTGTTTCTTATATATATGTATGCTTCAAATCTCAATTAATATCAATTTCAATTGGTATTTTCACTTTCATACAATATATGATTTGATTGTGCTTGTTTTACAATATTTACATGTTTAAAGGACAAATTATGTTTATCCTAAGCTTGACTTAAATTTTTGTTTTTTCAACTACAATTTGATTTCATTGGTATTTTTTATATATATCAAAATATACTTCATGTTTTACTTTTTAATTGGTATCAAAAATTTACAAGATATTTCTAGTGTACCAATAACCTACAAGTGATATCTTAAAATTTTATTTATTTACAAGTAGTATCTTAAAATTTTGTTTATTTACAAGTGGTATCTCAAAATTTGTTTTGTTGACTTAAGAGATTTTAAAATTTGTTTCAAAATTTCTTGATATGTATTGCCTAGATGCAAGGGGAGCTTAACGTCTCTTCTATATATAGATTCATGTTGAGTGTATCTTATATTGAGAGCTTGACATCTCTTCTTTATGTGGTACACGTGTGTAGGGGGAGCTTAACATCTCCGCTTATACATTATATATTATGCTTTATGTGGGTTAGGGTTTTGTCATCCCTTCTTCATGTAATGCATGTATGCAGGGGGAGCTAACTTCACGTCTCTCTTCTTCATGAATGTATATCGCATATATATCTTTACTGTTTGATTTGTTTTCGCCCCTTTGTTAATGAATGACAAAAAGGGGGAGAAGAATTTTGAGAGTTTATATATGCATGTTTGTTAAGAATTTTGAGAGTTTATATATGCATGTTTGTTTTTTATTTATGCAAAAAGGGGAGAAGAATTTGGTAAGTTTATGCATATATGTTTTTATTTAGTTTATGCACTTTATTAAATATATTTATATTTATTGCTATGCATGAGTTAAGGGGGAGCTTATATGAGGCTTAACTTTAATCCATGCATATATAACTCCATGAGTTTTGTCATCATCAAAAAGTGGGAGATTGTTGGCCCAAAGGCCCATCGCTCTAGTTTTGATGATGATTAACGCATTTAGATATAGTACTAAAGATCTTGTGTTTACCTAGTCTCTGATATTTGATCAAGATCTTTGTAGGTGTTTACCTTCAACAAAAGATTCGAAGTCAAGTTTTGAAGATAGCACATGTTGATTCGAGAGCTCGCGCATCAAGATTGCATTAAGTACTCAAGAGGAGTCTATCTCATTGGATCAAGATTTGGACCAAGTCAAGAAGGAGAAGAAGATTTTCAAGAAGACTTGTGTCGAGATTTGTTTTTAGATAAAATGTAAAGGATAGATTAGTTGGTGGATTGCTCAAGTTTTTATACGCACACATATAAAATTTATATGTGTTTTCATAAGATAGTTTTGTGTTTAGAAAAATATCGTTTTGAATTTATCAAAACTTATTTTAGAGCTTATTGTTAAAAATATAGATATTTCATCTCATATGTGTAGTGGATTATATCCATACACATTAAGCTTCAAAAGTGTTTAAATATCTTGTTTTTATATTTGGAGAAGTTTTGAAAAAATCGTTTTTAAATTTGGAGATCGTTTTTGAAAAATACGGTTTTTTTTAAGACCAAAATTTCTATATCACAAAAATAGTTCAAAATATTTGTAATATTTATTGATTTTTAATCAAACATGTTTGTATATCAAAGTATGTTAATGAACTTATTTTTGTGGAATTTATGAGAATTTATGGGATTTTATTGAAGTTAAAAAGACAAGTTTTCAAGTCCTAAAATACCCAGCCAGACACACTGGCGGTCGACCGGACCAGTAGTCGGTCGACTGGACCGGTCGATCGATGTGTACGAGACGTGCATAAGGACCAACTATAAAGTCGGTCGACCGCGCGGTCGACTGACTGAAAGCACCCAACTCTCGGGGGCTGGACGGTCGACCGGGCGGTCGACCAATAGGCTTGGACGGTCAACCGGGCGGACGATCGGAGGCACAACGGTCAAAAATCCGACCGTTGGCCAGTGGATCGGGCAGTCGACCGACAGCAGCGTCAGCTGCTGATTTGGCCTCTAACGGCCATATTTTGGGAGCCTATAAATTGGGATTCCCTTGGACTGTTCTAAACAAGATTAAAGAGTGTTTTTGTACTAGTTTTTCCTACCTCTTAAGTGTTTATCTCCACTTGTTTTAGAGCAAATACTTCCATATCAAAAGAAAAAATTTTCAAGAGTGTTTACAAAATAGATTTCTTGAGTTTTCCTCCACTACTCTATTTTATTTTCTCACACATACTTGAGCTATCCATTGTTATATCAATCCTCTAGGGATCCTTGTTGTGAGAGTTATTTTTGTGATCAAGGAGAAGTGATTACAAGTTTACATCTTTGTATTGTGAAGTGTTGTAAAGGTGGTGGCCTTGGTGAGAAGTGTTTGTGGTGATCAAGTGAAGCGATCACTAAGTGTTCCGACGTGTGGTTGGAGAAGTTGTAAGAGGTGCGGCCTCGACAAACTAGTGTGCTTGCGTGTGTTGTTCTTGAGGGAACAAGAGAGGGACTAGTGAGTCCAAGAGTTTTAGTGTGAACTCGTTGTAGGTGTTGCGGAACCGAGTGATCCGGTGGAATCGTTTTTAGTGAAAATCCTTCATAGTGTTGAAGGCGGGGACGTAGAGCAAGGATGCTCGAACTTCAAAACAAATCACTCGTGTTTGTGATTGTTCTCTCTCTCTATCTCTCGCTTGTGTTTATATCTTACATGCTTACATTGCCTATATTTTTATATGCTTGATATATCTTGTGCTCTATTATTATATGTTTGGGATTGTTTGCTCACACTTGTATTCAACCAAGAGAGCCATAGTGGCATCTCAACTCTTTTTCTAGAGGAGTCTTGAGGAGATAATCCAGAGCCCTTCACCGGGAATTCGGCTACACTCTTTTGTTATACTTGGTGTGTTTTGCGTAATAGTTTTTAGTTTGCTTAAATAGTTTTAATTTCACATTATTCGTCATTAGATTAGCTAGTCACCTATTCACCCCCCTCCAGGTGACCTACAATAGATGTGGGAGAGAGTTCTAACATAACATAGGTTTTCTTTTTATTTATAAAAAAATTTACATTTTCTTTACTTTTAAAAACGTTTTGAAAAGAAAAACAATATTTTATACCTATTTTTGTAAGAAATTAAGTTAATTTTAAGGAATAGGAGAATTATAATTAGGATTTCTTATACTTGGTTAAAATAAGATTATTTGTTTGATTTTTAGTGTTAGAAAAAATTGAAAAAGTAATTTAGTCTTGATAAATATCTTGATGAATATGTATACTTTATACACTTACACACTTAGGTTCAAAAACAAAAATTTTTATACCTTATAAACAAAAAAAAGAAAAAGAAAAAATATATTTATCAAAAAAATCTCTTATTACGTTGGGTATTTTGCCTCATAAAGCATATGTATTCATGCCTAAAAGTGGTACATATGATAAATAAAATTTTAGTTTTGTAGCCTTATTTGTTCGAGTCTTTAAGTCCTTGGGTGTGTTTTCTCACCCGGTGTCCTAAGACCGTCTGATTTGGGTGTCACTGACTAAAGGCGCGTTACATTGGCAGATTAGAAAGCCTAATAGAATTAAGAAATAATGCCACAAAAAATAAATAATAAGGCATAAGAGTTAGAGTTAAAGAACCATGAGTCAAAATTTCACTGTCATAAAGGTGCATTTGACTTAGGTAAAGTAATATACCAGATAAGAAATATAGTTTGACTTCTTACCTTGATTAATAACAAGTTTTTGATTAGAGACTAAATTTAGGAATGAAAAATTTGATTTTCCTATAAATTATGGAATACTTGGACTCTTACAATAATACTTCAAATATTCTCTCTCATTTTCAAAAATGTTTTTCGAAAATACTAACACTTTGTTTCTCTTTCTTTATAGATTTATGGGTGTAATCCACTGAAAACCTTAACAAGATAAAACTCGTTCTTTAGGGATAACTAGAGGTTTAACGGCTTATTGTACATGCTAAGTGAAACCGTGATTCCTACGAAAGTGAGTTAGACTAGGTGAGCTCTATTTTACTTTTATTTGTTTTGCTAGAGAACGAGCAAAAGATAGGTGTGGGGGTGTAATTGGTCGCCAATATTGCATATTTGTTATACATTCTCATATTATTTTGTTTAATAAACTTTGCTATTTAATTATCTTTTTGTCCAATTATTTATAGGGTTTTCACTAAATAAAAGAGGAAAGAAATGAGCCCAAGAGCCCACTGAAATTCAGATTAAATCAAAAATCAAGGATGAGGGCAAAAGTTTGACTGAAGATCAGGGCCATTCACGAAGACAACACCAAATGAAAATCGGTAAATTTTGGATTTTTATGAATCCATTTCGATTAGCTAAAGTCAACACTGATATCATCAAATACATAGCTCAAATCGAGAAACCAGATAGATAAACGATGAAACATCAAACCAGAGACTTGCACCCCTGAATATGGCCATCTGGCCACAAACTGTGGCGAATCTGCCGCATTCTTATTGAGATACGGGGAGCGTTTGATCCTCTATCTTCAGACGCTCTCCCCTGTTGTGTTTTCGCTATAAATACCTACAAATTCTGAGGCCAGAGTACATGATTAAGAAGAAAGTATAGGCTAGGCCATTCTTTAGTCTGTAACTTAGGTTTTTATTTCTTTTATGTAATTTTCATTTTATTTATGTAACTGAGAGGAAGGAGAGTTTCATAGAGAAATGAGAGCGAAGTTTGTACTGAGGGTGACAACGGTGTAAGTAAGTCTTTTCTTCATTGTTATTTGAATCGAATCGAAGTTTTTGTTCCTTCTTTACTCTTTTTTTTGTTTCTTCCCTCTTCTGTTTTTATAAATCCAAACGACTCTGATAGCCTCAAATATGTCTTGCCCTTGCAAGTGTCGTTGATAACTTATGGTAATGGATAACTATTTTTATTGTAGTGTAGCTTGCACCTTCATTTTGTAATGTAGATGGGGAATGGGAAAGATCCTATATGTCATACTTCGCTCGCCTTCAAGCAAAGGTACATCGTCGATAGGGGTCAAAGGTAAGCAGGCGCCGAAGAGGTATGTAAGTATTTTTTACGGTTTAACTTTTCTTTATTTTCATTTCTTAGTTTAGAAAATCATTTAAAAAACCAACTCTCAACTCTAAACTATTTTTACTTTCTTCGTATAAGTTCATTTTCTATTTTCTCCACTTTCTAAATCTACCACTTTCTTCTTAAATTAACAATAATTCTTTTTTTCTTTTTTTTTACAATAATAAGAGAAGAACTTTAACCATTTTTAGTAAACTAAAAAGGATTTACTAAAATCTTCCATCGCTAGTCCCTCCTTTTGGATCACGACCCGCATAGCCGCTTGTTATCACAGTAGCATTAAGAACTTGCACATTCCATTCTTAAGTTCTGAAATTTTTTATTTTCTGTGCAGGTTTAGCTCAATCACCCAAACCATAATGGTATATCAGCCAAAGGTCTAGAGAGAGGGGCCAAGAGAATAAAGGCTTCACAGTATGATTACAATCAAGGAGAGAATCAAGATACAATTTCAAAATTTTCAAGGTATTTTGCTAATACTTGAAAAGCAAGTAAAGGTGGAGATTGTTAGAAGTTTGCCTTGTTTTCAAGTAGGAAATATTGATCAAGAAGATCCAATAGAATTGGAGAATAAAGATGAACTTAGATAAGAAGCAAATCCAAAAAACAGGTGACAGTCGACAGGCCTGTCGACTGTGCACAAAAGGCTGTCGACAGGGCCTTGAAGTTCACTAGAGGGGGGTGAATAGGTGATAAGCTAATCTAATGATGAATTAATGCAGAATTAAAAGCTATTTATGCAAATTAAAAACTATTATGCAAAACACACAAGGTATAACCAAAGAGTGTAGCCGAATTCCTGGTGAAGGGTTCTAGATTATCTCCTCAAGATTCCTCTAGATAAGATTTGAGGTGCCGCTATGGCTCTCTTGGTTGAATACTAGAGTGAGCAAATAATCTCAAGCATATATCAATAGAGAACAAATATATCAAGCATATAAAAGAGATAAACAATATAAGTATGCAAAATATAAACACAAGTGAGAGATAGAGAGAGCAATCGCAAACATGGGAGATTTGTTTCGAGATTCGAGCACCCTTGCTCTACGTCCCCGCCTTCAACACTATGAAGGATTTATACTAAAATCGATCCCACCGGATCACTCGGTGCCGCAACACCTACAAGGAGTTCACACACAGAACTCTTGGACTCACTAGTCCCCTCACTTGTTCCCGTAAGAACAACACACGCAAGCACACTAGCTTGCCGAGGCCGCACCTCTACACCGAGCTCCCATTAGAACTCGAAACAACACGAACTCGTAAGTTTGCCTCCTCAAATACAATGTAGAACACTTTGGTGATCTCAACACTTTGATCACCTTAAAAACACTCTCACAACAACTCTCCTGTACGATTGATATAGCAATGAAAAGCTCAAGTATGTGTGAGAAAAACTTGTAGGATCTAAAAATTACGTCAACACAACACTAGAACAAAGGATGATTAGAGTTAAATATAAACTTGCATAAAAAGAAATTAAATCAAAGAAAGTAAATCAAACGCAAACACAAGTGATTTATCCTGGTTCAGTCCTTTTGACCTACATCCAGTCCCCAAGCCACCCTCTTGAGATTTTCCTTTAACCTTTGATTTTGTACACCCAAAATCAACACCTTGTATACCATTTGACAAATCCCCTTTGCCAAATGTATACAACTCTTCTTACAATCAAGAAGACAACACCTTATACAACTTCTCTCCAACCCGAAGACGCTCTTGTACAACACTTTTTCTTGAGTTATTACAATCAATCCTATAAGCCTTGAATCTATATGTGATCATGAACAAGGACTCTTATAGGTGGACTCTCAGATATCTTCACTAAAGGATTGGAATTTGAGTAAAGAATAGAAAGTAGAAACAGTTTTCTGAAAAATAGAATTATGAACAGATTTTTTGGGCAGAAAACTCTTGATATGAATTGGTGTATTTATCCTAAGACAACATCCCTATTTATAGGTGAAATCTATAGTCAGTAGGGAAGTTATTAACTTGAATTTGAATTTTAAAACATTAGATAAAACACTAGAAATCAGAAACTGTCTAACAGTCAGAAACTGCCATTAGTCGACTTGAGGTTGGGAGTTAGTCGACTAGGGTATTAATTTTTGCCTATAATAGTCGACTTATAAGGGGGCAAGTCGACTAGGGTATGGCTGATACAAGAGACATGTTTCTGAAAACTGAAATTAGTCGACCAGCAGATTGTATTAGTCGACTACAATAAGTATTAGTCGACTAATAAAGTTAATAAGTCAACTAACAATGTTAGCTGTCAAGAAACAGAGAGTTGATAACTTTTCAGGACAGAGGTTAGTCGACTACATAAAATGTCAAGTCAACTATAGGATGTATAAGTTGACTAATCAAGAGTATAAGTAGACTAATAGGCTCATGATGTGTATGCGTGTTTCAAGGCTTTTAACATTCTAATAATATTACAATACACATCCATACCCATTATCCTTGGGAAGTCTTGAGCATGTAGGACTCTTGTATAAGCTTGTGAGATAGAGCTCCAATGAAATGGCTTCATAAATATATCATCAAAATCAAGTTCCAACAAAACTAAGATGGATTTGTGGTGAAAAACTCAAGAAATTTCTTTTGAAAATACTCTTGATAAACTCTCCTTTTGATATGGAAGTTTTAGCTCTAAGACAAATAGAGATAAACACTTAGAAAGATAGGAAAAACTAGCTTGAAAACCCACTTAAAATCTTATAAAAAAACAGTCCCAATTTATAGGCCTAAAAATATAGCCATTGGTGTACAACTCACCAGGAAATCCTGCTGTCGGTCGACCGCCAACGGTCGGATTTCCGACCGTTGGGAAAAGCGTTCGACCGAACGGTCACCGAAACTAGGCATTGACCTAACGGTCGACCTCCCGGTCGACCGGGGCAGATCCAGAGAGCAAGCTCTCTGGCGGTCGACCGGCCCACAAGTTAAGAGAACTGTGCACGTCTGTGCACATTGGTCGACTGGTCCGATCGACCGGCAGAAAGCCAGGTCACAAATTTTTAGGGATAAAAACTTGGTCTTTTATCTTTAATAAACTCTCATAAATTCTCATTAATTCTACAAAAATAAGTTCTTTAAAATACTTTGAAGTACAAATTTGTTTGATTAAAAATCAAAACATATTACAAACATTTTGAAATATTTTTGTGATGTAGAAATTTTGGCTTAAAACAAAAACGTATTTTTTGAAAACAATCTCCAAATTAAAGAACGATTTTTTCAAAACTTCTCCAAATACAAAATAAGATATTTTAAAACACTTTTGAAGCTTAATGTGTATGGATATGATCCACTACACATATATAATGAAATATCTATGTTTTTTACATTAAGCTCTAAAATAAGCTTTGATAAACACATGTATATTTTGAAGCTTAAAAATCAAAACGGTATTTTCTAAAACAACCTATAAATTTTGTGTGTGTGTAAATGAACTTGAGCAATCCACCAACTAATCTATCCTTTACATTTTATCTAAAAATAAATCTTGACACTTACAAAACCCGACACAAGTCTTCTTGAAAATCGTCTCTTGAAAATCTTCTTCTCCTTCTTGACTTGGTCCAAACCTTGATCCAATGAGCTAGACTCCTCTTGAGAACTTGATGCGATCTTGATACGTAAGCTCTCGAATCAACACGTGCTAGCTTCAAAACTTGACTTTGAATCCTTTGTTGAAGCTAAACACCTACTAAGATCTTGATCAAATATCTGAGACTAAATAAACACAAGATCATTAGTACTATAACTACATGAGTTAATCATCATCAAAACTAGAGCGATGGGCCTTTAGGACAACAATCTCCCCCCTTTTGATGATGACAAAACTCATGGAATAAATATGCATGGATTAAAGTTAAGCTTCATAGAAGCTCCCTCTTAACTCATGCATAACAATAAACATAAATATATTCAATGAAGTGCGTAAAACTATACAATCATATATGCATAAACAAGGAGATAAACATGCATAGACTCACCAAATTTTTCCCCTCTTTTTGCATAAACAAAACATATATGCATAGACAAGAAAATAAACATGCATATATAAACTCTCAAAATCCTTCTTCCCCATTTTGTCAATTCATCAATAAAGGGGCGAAAACAAATCAAACAATAAAGATATATGCGATATACATTTATGAAGAAGAGAGACGTGAAGTTAGCTCCCCCTGCATACATGCATTACATGAAGGGATGACAAAACCCTAACTCACATAAAGCATAATATACAATGCATAAGTGGAGATGTTAAGCTCCCTCTACACACGTGTATCACATAAAGAAGAGATGTCAAGCTCCTCAATATAAGATACACTCAACATGAATCTATATATAGAAGAGATGTTAAGCTCTCCTTACATATAGGAATACATATCAAGAAATTTTGAAACCACTTAAAATAGATTTTTGAATTTTCTCAAGTCAACACAAAATTTTTTTTGATGCCAATGAAAGTAAAACATTTTATATTTTTGATACCAATTGAAGTATATTGTAAATTTTAATACCAATATTGAAAATGTTATTGAAATCACCTAGAGGGGGGTAAATAGGTGATAAAGCTAATCAATGCACAAATTTAAAATGAGATG
Source organism: Agave tequilana (assembly GCA_038442645.1). NCBI lineage: Eukaryota > Viridiplantae > Streptophyta > Magnoliopsida > Asparagales > Asparagaceae > Agave > Agave tequilana. The sequence continues at coordinate 142,335 of JAVJIF010033342.1, read as the reverse complement.
ATGCAACGATCACTCAAAGCAAGATTAGAAGTCGAATACCCCGTGAAGGGCTCTGAACTCCTTCCTCGTGATTACTCTAAATAAGAGTTTGAGGTGCGCAATGCAATCTTATTGTGAGAGTATTAATCGAAAATATAAGAATGAATGAAAAGCAAGTAAATAAATAAGTAAACTAATCGCAAACACAGAGATTTGTTTCGAGGTTCGAGCACCCAACTCTACGTCCCCGCCTTCACCTAGAAGGATTTTTGATCCACTAGAACTTCCATAAAGGATTAGAACCATTAGGGAATACCCAACTCCTCAATCATACTCCTCTAGTCCAGAGGTAGTGGAGCCACAAATACAATAATCACTGGATGATCAAAAGACCACAAACTCTCTTTTGAAAAACTTTTCTTTACAAAAACCCTAGAGAATAATATATAAGATTGAAGCTCAAGGTTTTGTAAGTGATATAAAAATAGAAGAGAGATTTTAAGAACCAAAAACTTTCAGAAAACTTTTGAAAATAATAGCCCAAAACTTAGACAAAAGCTCTTTCTCAAGAAACTCAAAACTTTTGATCTTTGAATTTGTTATTGTGAAAACCTCTACCCTAATGACCCCTTTATATAGGATTTAGGAAGAGTAAACATAGAAAAATTTTACCTAAATAAAGAGGAAGAAATTGACTCTCTAATACAGCTAACCATATTTTTTTAAAGTTAAACACATTTTAAAACATGTTAAAAATCAGCCTCCAGAAAGTTAGCCATTACTGCAAATCTGGCAGATTGGTCAACTATGAGCACATTTTTCAGGCTGTAAACGTCCGAATTCAAAATTAAGTATATAGGAATAATTTGTAAATATTTAAGTCTTCTTTTTAATGCAACTGAAATCAACTCAATATCATTTTATATTGGAAAGATATCATTAAAACACTGACAAGTGTCAAATCAAAAATTGTAAGCTGTTTTCAGAACAAGAACAGAGTTCAACCAAATATTTGACATCTTTAAAATTTGAATCTAAAAATGATTATTGAATAAGAAATTTAGATCTGAAAGTTAGCTTTGAAATGTAAGTTAAATCATGTTATTTTAAAATAAGAATAAAAAGTTATGATAACAACTATAAAAGGGTGTCAAGCAGATCAGCAGAACTAAAACTGGTTCAAATCTAAACTCGATATATGTACTTGAAATCCAAAACCGGTTAAACCAAAACCAAATGTATTGAATTTGTGTGTATGTGTATCTGAGCTTCAAACGTATATATTATTCTTTAACAAAACAAACTATATGAGTCTACAAGCAGGAGTCTCTGATAGTTGATGTTGAACAACGTTTCAGCTAAACCCTAAAATCCCATACTTGAGAACTGTTGAGCCATCAATACCTGTATCAACCTGAAATTCATTCTTTAAGTTCTATTAGTATCAAATAGCTTTTATATGGTTTGTTATCATCAAAACACATAACCCAAGGATTGTAACCTTTTGGCCAACAATCTTTTTCTTTTGATGATGACATAACATATAAGCTATAAAACAAAATATAGGAGGGAGGTAAAAGATCCCCCTCAAATGATACTCTATTTTATCAAGTATAAAACATGAAAACATATACATATATGAACATGTACAAAACATGAAACCTACATATATGAGATAAACATGTATAAAACATGAACATGTACAAAACATGACACCAAAACATGAAACCACAAATACTTCTCCCCCTTTTTGTCATACATCAAAAAGGGTTAGGAACAACCAATAAACAATATATGCATAAACAAGATATAAACATGCATATATGCATACATAAACTCAAAGGGGCTAAGGAAAAAACAATCAATTGTCATATCATCAAATCTTAAAGATCAAAACTTAAGGTTTTTTTTTTAATACCAATTTAAATTTTTTGATAAACATATTGATACCAATTGAAAAATATTGATACCAATTAAAGGTAAAAATCAAATTTTTAGATAAACACTAAAATCATTTTGCAATAAGAATACCAAATAGTGAATAATAACAATTTAAGATCATTGATACTAATATTGAAAATGTTAGCATATATCAAACCAAAGTATTTTACATCATAAATGATGGGAGTAAGATACCAATTTGAAATGAAAACTGATACAAATTGAATTTACAATCAATACCAATTTTACATAAAATCAATTTAAAAACAAGAATTTCTCCCCTTTATGAAATACTAAAAGAAACAATGCATAAGCTTGTAATATATACTAATTAAAAATAATTGACATGATGAACTAAATCAAGCTTAGCAACATAATTTGTGCTTTTTCAAAAAAAATTGTAAAGACATGTGAAACAAGCACAATCAAATCATATATATATATATATGTATGGATATACCAATTGAAATATGAGGCATATATAGAAAATACATATGAGTATACAAGTATATGAAATATCAATTTTGATACCAATAGAAATATAATGAGGATTAAGTGTATAACTCAAACCTACCACCCTTATCATGCACAAGTTTAAAAGATATTCAAGAAGGGTATACAAGGCATGGTCGCCCATCCAACCGCCCTTAGAAGGTAGGGGTTTTCAAAAAATCATGATTTGAAAGTAAATAGGCATAGTTTGAAAACTCTACCATTTGAAGAATAGAAACTAGTTTAAAGATATTTTTAAAAACTAGTAAGAAATCCTTCAAAATATGAAACCAAATCATATATCCCATGAAAATATGAAAATCACATAATAATTGACACTCAGTCTATAAAGCACATATATGCTCATGAAAATAAAGTCATGAGTAAACACCAAATATAGAGTGTAAGAATCATGTAATCAACAAAATCATGGAAATAAGGCATTTAAGCTCAAATCAAATTCCTTTACAAACATGAAAAATATAAAGTTTAATTTTCATCAAAACAAAACAAACCTCAAGACATATGTATATTTTGTATAAACTAGAGTATACATACTTATCCAAGCATAAATGAGTCCACAACAGTATATTGCATGAATGCAAGTGGCTTAAGGATGTACATGTATATCTATTAGTTTAGACAAAAGTAACATATACATGAAGCTAACACATTATCATGAAACCATGTGTAAAAATAGAAAATACAAGTGTAATGAGAGAATCATCAAAATAAGGCTATACAAGTACATGTAATGAGTACAAGTGAGCAATGAAGCACAAACACATAATAACCAAGTGTAGCTCATATACATAAGTTTTAATGAAAACTACATTTAAACAAGTAATCAAAATCATGAAGTACAAAATCAAGCACATAACCAAAACATGAATCTAAACATGATCAATCATAATGAGCATTGAAGCCAAAACATGCTAAAAACATTTATATAAAAGCATGTGAATAAAATAGGAGTTAGAGATTGTTACCAAAACCAATAAGGTAATCTCTTAGTCTCCAAACCAAGATGGTCCTCCCACCAAACTTCCCTTGAAAGTGATGCATCCACTATGTCATCTTTAGGCTCGGAACGCATCCACCTCAAGGCACCATCGCTCTCGCGTCAAGCGAGAGTCCACACCTACATCAAATAGTATAGGGGTAGATTTTGGTACCCATACTCTTTTGGGTCCATGGGGGTTAGCTCCTTTCCTAACCCAAACAATTTAGTTGCTAAATTTACATCATGTATCTTATCATAGCAAAATTTAACAAGGTGGCCCTTACGTCCACAATGTGTACAAGTGTACACATGAGCATACATCGTGTTATGGGAGTGAACGTGGGAAGCATGTGTATGCCATGATTTGTGTGCATGCATAGATGGAACTTGTTTCTTTTGAAACATAGATTCCAACCGTGAGTGGTTTAAAGCACAATGGCTCAAAGTGGAGCACAAACAATCACACTCTTCTTAAGCATAGATATATCATTTTCAATTATAGAAGAAGAGGTGCATGCAATAGGTGAGCTAGAATGTGAAGCTACACTAGCATGGCAAACATGAGAATCTAAATCATTTTTCAAAGAAACATTTTCACTAGACATCAAATCCAATTCCTTTGAAATAGAAACAATTTTCATTTTTAAAGATTCATTTTCTTTTACAACAAAATCAAGTTTTAAAGACAAGTTTTCATTTTCTTCAAAATATCATTACAATCATTTTTATTTTTTTAAAATCTTATTTTCATTTAGGGCAAGATCAAGTTGGGATTTAAGTGAGTCACGTTCACTTGAAATCTCATCCCTTTCTTGCAAAGCAATCTCAAGTCTAGAAGATAAATTTTTACTTTCTTCTTTTAAATCAAAATTATCCTTTTTCAGAAGTTTATATTTTGAAATCAAATTTTCACAATTTTTGGCAAGTTCATCATTCAAGGTTTGTGCATCCATACACTCATTGCAATATGAACTAGTACTAACATCTAGTTGAGTTTTCGATTGTACCTCAAGGGAGTCATTCCCTTGGACCATGAAGTAACGTTCATCGGACTCGTCTCGGCTAGATTTCCTCTTCTTATTGATAAGCGTTGGTAGCTCAGGAGATGTCAAAATGTTTCATACTGCAAAACCAGAATCATAGTGAGAAAACACATGTAAATATTTTTTATCAAGAGATGCTCTAAGTGCCTTTAGGGCTAGTGCATTGGCCTCTATATGCTTGCTATCACTAAGGTACGATTCCTTGGTAATGGCAAGGTAAACTTTGTAACCTAGGGCTTTTAAATGACAACTCATCATAACCTCCATATATCAAGTCTAGAGATATCAAACATGGGAGGGCTATCCATGAGTGCAAACTATATGTGTGCAAATGCAAATGCAAATGATAGATTAGCAAAACCAAGATCACACTCCTAGGTGGTTAAACCTAATATCAGGAGCATAGGCTCTGATACCAATTGAAATCACCTAGAGGGGGGTGAATAGGTGATAAAGCTAATAAATGCACAAATTTAAAATAAGATGATGCAACGATCACTCAAAGCAAGATTAGAAGCCGAATACCCCGTGAAGGGCTCTGAACTCCTTCCTCGTGATTTCTCTAAATAAGAGTTTGAGGTGCGCAATGTAATCTTGTTGTAAGAGTATTGATTGACAATATAAGAATGAATGGAAAGCAAGTAAATAAAACAAGTAAACCAATCGCAAACACAGAGATTTGTTTCGAGGTTCGAGCACCCAGCTCTACGTCCCCACCTTCACCCAGAAGGATTTCCGATCCACTAGAACTTTCACAAAGGATTACAACCACTAGGGAGTACCCAACTCCTCAATCACACTCTTCTAGTGCAGAGGTAGTGGGGCCACAAATACAATAATCACTGGATGATCAAAAGACCATAAACTCTCTTTTGAAAAACTTTTTTTTACAAAACCCTAGAGAATAATATATAAGATTGAAGGTCAAGGTTTTGTAAGTGATATAAAAATAGAAGAGAGATTTTAAGAACCAAAAACTTTCAGAAAACTTTTGAAAATAATAGCCCAAAACTTAAACAAAAGCTCTTTCTCAAGAAAACTCAAAACTTTTGATCTTTGAATTTGTTGTTGTGAAAACCTCTACCCTAATGACCCCTTTATATAGGATTTAGGAAGAGTAAACATAGAAAACTTTTACCTAAATAATAGAGAAAGAAATTGACCCTCTAATACAGCTAACCATATTTTTTTAAACTTAAACATGTTTTTTAAAACATGTTAAAAAATTAGCCATTACTGCAAATCTGGCAGATTGGTCAACTTTGAACACATTTTTCAAGCTGTAAACGTCCGAATTCAAAATTAACTATATAGGAATAATTTGTAAATATTTAGGTCTTCTTTTTAGTTCAACTGAAATCAACTCAATATAATTTTCTATTAGAAAGATATCATTAAAACACTGACAAGTGTCAAATCAGAAACTATAAGCTATTTTCAGAACAAGAACAGAGTTCAATCAAATATTTGACATCTTTAAAATTTGATATAAAAATGATTATTGAATAAGAAATTTAGATCTGAAAGTTAGCTTTGAAATGCAAGTTAAATCATGTTATTTGAATATAAGAATAAAAGTTATGATAACAACTATAAAAGGGTATCAAGCAGATCAGCAGAACTAAACTGGTTCAAATCTAAAACTCGATATATGTACTTGAAATCCAAAACCGGTTAAATCAAAACCAAATGTATTGAATTTGTGTGTGTGTGTGTGTATTTAAGCTTCAAACGTATATATTATTCTTTAACAAAATAAACTATATGAGTCTACAAGCAGGAGTCTCTGATAGTTGATGTTGAACAACGTTTGAGCTAAACTCTAATATCCCATGCTTGAGAACTCTTGAGCCATCAATACCTGTATCAACCTGAAATTCATTCTTTAAATTCTATTAGTACCAAATAGCTTTTATATGATTTGTTATCATCAAAACACATAACCCGGAAATTGTAACCTTTGGGCTAACAGTTATTATATACCAAAATAAAGTATTTTTCATCATAAAGAATGGAGTAAGATACCAATTGAAAATAAAGTCGATTGACATATAAACATGAATTTTTCTCCTCCTTTATGAAATATAAAAATAATGCATAAGCTTGTTAAGAAACCAATTAATATTTAAAAATTAGTCAAGCTTAGTATAAACATAATTTGTGCTTTATATGTAAAGATATTGTAAATCAAGCTAAATCAAGCACAATCAAAACATATATATGTATGAAAAAGAAAATACCAATTGAAATTGATATTTATTTGAGATTTTGAAGCATGCATATATAGAAACAAATATGAGTATACAAAAATAGAATTTCATGAAGTTCATGTGTATACCTCATACCTATCCACCCTATTCATGCACACGTTTAAAAGATTTTCAATTTAGAGCATACAGGCATGGTCGTTCATCCAACCGTCCTTAAAGGGTAGAAGTTTTCAAATTAGGATTTGAAAATAATTGTTGATTGAAAACACTACCAAATGAAGAATAAATAACTAGTTTAAAATAATTTTTTTTGAATAACTAGTTAAAGATCCTTCAAACATGAAATCAAATCATGTATATCTCATGAAACATTGCTAAGTACACAAAAATTTGACACTCAAGATCTATAAGGCTGAAAAAATGTGCTCATGAAATAAAATCATGAGTAAACAAAGAAATATGAGTGTATAAGAGTCATGTGATTAGCATATTCATGAAAATAGTCAATGAGGTTCAAAACATCAAACATGTGAAAATCATATAAATGTATTTTTCATTAAAAACTAACTTCAAGATATATGTATGTTCTATCAAAACTAACAATATACATACATATTCCAAACACAAATGAGTCCATAATGTAATTTGCATGAAGGCAAGTGACTCAAGGATATACATGTATATTTATTAGTTTTGAACAAAAATTACATATACATGAATCAAAACATATTCAAGAATAGAGAAACATGTATAAATGAAAGAGTCATCAAAATTAAGTTATACATGTACATGTATTGAGTACAATGGGCAATGAAGCACAAACATCTAATAATCAAGTGTAGCTCACTACTTGTACAAGTATATACACAAGTTTTAATGAAAACTACATCTAAATAAGTATTCTCTTCATGAAGTACAAACCAAAACATGATCATAAAAATATGCTAAAATTTATTAATGTAAAACATGTAAACAAAAATGGGAGTTTAGAGATAGCTACCAAACCACATGCACTATTCTCTAAGTCTCCAAAATATGGTGATCCTCCTACCAAACTTTCTTGATAGTGAAGCATCAATTTGGTGTGTCCATCTAGCTCATCATGCATTCACCACCAAGGCACCAACCCTCTCACGTCATGTGAGAGCCCAAACCTACATCAAACATAAGAGGTGGGAATTTTGGTACCCATTTTCATTTGGGTCCACGGGGTTTAGCATCAAATGGAACCCAAACATTTTATTTGCAAATTTAAAGAATTTCTTCTATCATAGTAAAATCTTGCAAGATGGTCTTTGCGGCCGCATATATACATTTGTACACTCTAGCATGCATATGAGAATGAGTGTGATCATGATGTGCAAAGTGTGCATATGTATGTCGTGAGTTATGTGCATGAACATGTGGAGCTTGTTTCTTTTGAAATAAGGTTTCCAATTTAGAATGGTTAAATGCACAATTACTCAAAGTTGAGCTCAAACAATTTATTCTATTTTTCAAAACTTGAATCTCATTTTTATTAATTGTAGCATGAAGAGCATGGCAAGAATGAGAATCAACAATCTTTTTCTTTTTAGAAATATTTTCTTTTTCTTTAGAAATAATTTTTCTTTTCAAAGAGTTATTTTCATCCAAAGCAATTTCTTTTTCTTTTTCCACAAAGTGATTTTATTTTTCAAAGATTTATATCCTTTACAAATATCATTTAGCTTAGAAGACAAGGAAATATTCTCATTTTTCAAAAATTCAATTTCTTTTGAAACACATGCAAATTTATTTTTGAAAGTGTCATTTTCTTTTAACAAAAAAGTATTTTTCTTTTTCAATTTATTGTTATCAAATTTTAATGAATCATACTTTTCAAGAAGTTTTTAACAAAAAGATGCAAGCTCATCATAAGACATGTCAATATCTTCTTCTAGCTCGGATTTAGAGTTTACCTCAAAGGGGTTATCCCCTTAGACCATGTAGCATATGTTGGAAGTATCACTTCTAACATCCGAGTCGCTCCCCGCATAGTATTGCTTTTGTTCGCCAAGGGAGACTATAGTGTTCTATACTACAAAAGCCGAATTAAAGTTAGCAACCCTAGATAAATATTCATCATTTAGGGTAGATTATAAAGCATGAAGGGCTTTTGCATTAGCCTCAAGGTTTTTATCATTTAAACAAAATGAATCTTTAATAGTGGTAAATAAACATGAATACCTAAGGCTTTGAGGTACATTGACATCTTAACTTTCCAAGTTTGGATGTTAAGAATGTCAAACATGGGAGGTGTCATGAAATCCATGTGTGTGTGTACAAATATTGTGATTAGCTAAAAAGAGGATCTTTAACTGTAATACCCAGTTCCCGGAATACGTACTTAGTTGCGTATTCAGTTTTTCGATCGTATTTTTCGATTTACTTCTTGTATTTGACCGATTTTAGTTTTAAATATCATTTTCTAATATTTTATATTTTCTAGGATTTTCTGGAATTTTCTCGAATTAAATTGAAAATCTTCAAAACCGGTGTCGACCAGTACCGCTGATCGATTCCCGAATTTTTAATTTACAGACAGTTTGGAATTTCTCGAAGAGTCTTTAGACATTTCCTCTTAGAATCATATTTCCTACCTAAATACTTTTTCTGAGGATTTTATGAATTTATGAAAATTCCACCGGAGTCGGTATCGGCCAGTATCCGGGATTTTTAATTTCAAAATGATAAATAATTTCTTAAAACGAATTTCACCATGAGTCTTAGAATATTATTCTTGATTTTTGATAAATTTTGAGAGTCGTTCCGAGATACTTGATTTCGGGACGATTTCGGTATTTTTCCGAATGTTTTCCGCATCCACGACCCAAACCCGGGAATCAGTCTTTTCAACAGTTTCACTTTTTGAGTCCAAGAAAATATCTTCTCTTATGAATTTCTTTTTCTTTTTCCTTTTTTCTTTATTTCCTTTCCTTCCTCCACAAGCCACAAAGTTCTCCAACTTCCACCATTTTCTACACACTTCCACCAACAAATATCTTCACTACAAACAAATTCCAAACTCTCTCCCCTCCCCATGGCTGGCCAAGATTGGCCAAGAGAAACACCTCACCTCTCCACTTTACAAATAACCCCTCTCTTTTACATTTTTGGCACCTCCTTCACAAATCAAACCTATATAAACTTTTCCTTCTCATTTCTCCTTCATTTTCACTTCACTTCATAAAAAACTTAGCCTCCACCAAGAGAAGCCTTCACCCTCACCAATTCCTCCTTCATCTCCACCATAACCACAACCACCACAACCTCCTACCTTCATCTTCTTCCTCCTTCAACTCCATTAAACCTACCACAAACTCCAAACCACCACCAAAACCTTCACCTTCTCCAAACAACAACCATCACCCCATCATCTCCTTGAGGCCGGCCACCTCCTTTGGATTGGGGGCCGTGCTCCTCTTCATCGGCAAGGCTAAGGCCGGTTCCCCCCTTTTTAGGATTGGGGCCGGGTTTGCTTAGTTGTCGACATCGCCGTAGGTTATTCCGGTAATCGTTCGCGATTATTCCGGGTAATCGTTTTGGTGATAAGTTGCGATAACTTGAACAAGGACTCTCCCGGAACGCTGGACGCATAAGAACGTTTTTAGGCGAGTAACTTTACTCGCCAAGACATGGACTTATAAACTCATTTTTATTATTGTTGTATTTTATGTCGTGCGGTGTGGCTGTACTGTTAGACGCGGAGTTACCTCCTGCGTCTAGGCATTTCCTTAACGCGGCCTTCGCGTTATTTCGATGCGACGCAGAGCTAAAGCTCGCGTCTGTGTTCGATTTATATTGACATGACGCGGAGTTATACTCACGTCCGCGTTCTCCTCATGCCCTGATTTAACGCAGGTCACGAGCCTCGCGTTTTGATACCTTCGTGACGCGATCCCCGCGTCTGTGAACCCCGCGTCTGCTACTTTCGCGTCTGCTATTTTCGCGTCTGTTATGCCCATGTCGGTGTTCTTCTTGCATTAACGCGACGCAGAACCCATGTCCGCGTCCGCGTTCTCCTCGCGTCCTGACCTGAACGCAGATCTCGCGTTTGCGGCACCTTTGCGATGCGAACCCCGCGTCTGCTATTTTCGCGTCTGATACTTTCGCGTCTGCTACTTTCGCGTCTGCTACTCCCAGACGAATATCACTTCTTATCATGCTATCTCTTGACACCAGGCATGATACACTTGACTCTTATAATTGTCACGATAATGGGAATGATAACCGGACATCATGCTTTACTAACTTGATTACGTAATAGTACGAATTGTACTCCTGATATTCCAGACTTGCTCCTGCTCATTCCCAAAATCTGATAATTATCTAAAGAACTCATAAAATGAGACAACTTACATCGGGTCGGGGAAAATATGCGGCTATCAATATATGTTCGTGTTTACAGTGGTATTAGGTATGTTGTGCAACTAAAATTCCGGTCTGACCTGTGGGCCTCCAGGCGACCGAGGGAGTGCTGGCTCCCTCCTTCCTGGTACCATCATGATAAGGGCATACATAAGTCCCTCCTGATAGGCCTTGCGGCTGGTTCCGTCACCAAGCAACGGAACACCCTGGACCGTGGTCCCGGGCAAGCACGGGACCCACTGTAACATAGTTCATTGATACCCCCGCTGGTTTCCAATAACAACCTTGCTTTACTCGGATATGGATCTATGTGCGCTGGGACGCTAGTTCACATAGCTAGATATCAAAGTAAGACAAGTAATAATAATAAAAGACGCTAACTGTGGATCCGTTGTACACGCCTGGATTACGGGGACATGAGATAAAGGTATATAGATGAGGGTTTCCTTGTTTGGATTATTCCTTCGAGGTACTAGTCTCATAAAGCCGTAACCTAAGCTTGTACAACGTCTTTAACTTGTTATGCTTGCTGGCTGAATATTTATTATACTGTTCCAACTCTCCTGCTCTTGTTCCTTTGCCACTCGGCTGTAACCTGATCATTTGTTTGGGAGGTCCTGACTCCCTTGAATTTGTATGTTCAGGTTCCGAAGATTGGATCGAAGTGGAACCGTCCACAGAAGATCAAGCTTTCCTTGTTGAGCAGGCCGACTAGTTTCAGTTCCCTTTGTGCCCGACTTTTCTCTTCGACTCACGGGATCTTCGTCCAACTCGTGAGCATTTTGTGTTCATATTGTAAATCGTACATTTGGACTTGGTTGTGATATAAGACGCATGTACTGTGTATTAGTATATCATATCCTGTGATAACTTTGTAATATGTACTTCTTAAGTTGGCATATGAATGAATACCACGCTTTGTAGTACTCTGATTCTTGCTTGTACTAATGCTTAGCGTATATACGTGAGGGTATTTCTGACCTGCGTATATACGTCGCAGTGACGTCCCCGTACCGTGGGATCGGGGCGTTACAGGTTGGTATCAGAGCCTAGGCTCTCACACCTATAGTACAATCAAGCAGCAAATTAATGAAATTTGCTATTGCCAACTACAATGTACAAAGTTATCTAGTCCTTCTTGATTCCTTCATATCCTAAAATCCTTCCATTTTTCCAATTTCCAGTTATCTTTTACCAACTAAGTATGGATAGAAGGACGAGTCGTAACAACTCAGGACAAGTATCAAACGGACCCACGGGAGAGAATGCTGATATTCTGAGGGTTATCCAGACGATGGTGGAAAATCAGCAACAACAGACAGAACTCTTCCGGCAAGAGTTAGCAGCTCCTAAAGAACAAGGCCGGGGAACATATCCGACTTTCGACGGTTGCAACCAGCCATTTTCACAGGAGGAGAGAAACCATTGGATGCTGAACAATGGCTGATCGACACCACAGATCTGTTGAACGCAGCTCGAGTTCCAAAGGAAAATCAAGTAGAGGTTGCCAAGATTCAATTGAAGGATGTAGCCAGAACCTGGTGGCTAGCTGAGGAGGCAAGATTGGACAAACCTGTCACCTGGGACACATTTTCCAAGAGCTTCTATAGCAGATTCTTCCCTGCCACGGCTCAGAAAGATATGGAAGAACAGTTTATCCGACTTCAGCAATGGAATCGGTCCGTGGATGAGTACGCCGCAGAATTTTTAAGACTCAGCCGCTTTGCTCCATACATGGTGACTGATGAGGAGAAGCGGGCAAGTAGATTCCAACAGGGCCTACAAATGGACATCCAAGTCTTTCTAATGCCCCGCAGCTGAAAACTTATTCCGAAGTCCTCACCATAGCTCGGAAGTGGAGCGTGGACTGGAGAAGAAGAAATTGAACCTGATAAGGAACCAGGCCATGAAGAGACCATTCCCACAACTGGGAGAGGAGGTCCATTCAGAGCAGCAAAAGCTCCAATAATGAGACGACCATTCCGACCAGCTCCTTTCCAGATGGCCCAACCCCAGATGGCCCAACCAGGTCCTATTTGTCACTTTTGCCTGAAACCAGGTCACTCTCAACAAAATTGTCGTAGGGCAAATGGGTTGTGCCTGATATGTGGTTCCCGTGACCATACCATAGAAGCCTGTCCCCATAAAAGAATGGGAATAGCCAACCAAGTCTTGCCAGCACTTCCATGGCCAAATGGGCAGAGGAACCAAGGACCAATGATTGGGAAAGCCCTTCCCCCTCCTCCACAACAAGCTATTCGCCCAGTCCAAAGAGGAGTTAGGACTGCAGCAGGGCGGGGAAAGGGACAAGCTTACAACTTAACGGAGGAAGAGGCCGAAGCTTCTGAAGAGGTGGTAACAGGTAAGATCAGGGTACACTCAAAACCTGTTCTAGCCCTCTTCGATTCAGGTGCTTCCCATTGTTACATCTCAGGTCATTTTGTTGCATTGCATTCTATACCTGTTAAAACTTTAGACCACCAATGGGAGATTAGTACAGGGAATGGAGTAGTCGTATCTACTAAAGTTTGTATTGATTGCCCTGTAGAACTATGTAACAGAACATTGACCATAGATATGCTCGTTCTAGATACCAAAGGGTACGACGTAATCTTAGGCATGACCTGGCTAAGCAAATACTATGCAGTTATTGACTGTCGGGAGAAGAGAATTGAGTTCAGAATTCCAAGTCAGCCGAATTTCAATTTAACGGAGAACCTAAGGCTGTCAAGAGAAAACTCAGATGGCTACTTCAGAAATTCAGAAGAAGAAAGTACCGGTTTGGGATGAGTTCCCAGAAGTGTTTGCTGAAATCTCAGGACTTCCGCCTGACAGGATGATTGAATTCTCCATTGACACTGTTCCAGGCACAGTCCCAATATCCAAAGCTCCGTACAGAATGGCACCCATTGAGTTGGAAATTCTAAAGAAACAGCTGCAAGAATATTCTGACAAGGGATTGATTAGACCAAGTGCTTCACCTTGGGGAGCTCCAGTACTATTGGCAAACAAAAAGGATGGTGGTAAAAGGTTATGTATCGACTATAGAGAATTGAACAAAGTTACCATCAAGACAAGTATCCCTTACCAAGGATTGATGACCTGTTTGACCAACTACATGGAGCCCGAGTATTCTCTAAATTAGATTTACAATCAGGTTATCATCAGCTAAAGGTGAAGAAAGAAGATATTCCAAAAACAGCATTCAGGACCCGTTATGGCCACTATGAATTTTTAGTTATGCCTTTCGGAGTCACCAATGCCCCTGCAGTTTTCATGGATTTGATGAACAGAGTGTTCTCGCCACATTTGGATCAGTTCGTAGTTGTCTTTATAGATGACATCTTGATCTATTCAAAGAATACCGAGAGCATGCAGAACACTTGAGGATAGTATTACAGACTCTCCAACAAGAGCAACTTCATGCTAAGCAGAGCAAGTGTGACTTCTGGTTAGACCGTATAGCCTTCCTTGGACACATGATTTCAGCAGAAGGAATTTCAGTTGACCCCAGCAAAATCCAAGCAGTAAAGGACTGGCCAATTCCAAAGACAGTGACTGAAATTAAGAGTTTTATTGGACTAGCCGGATATTACAGACGCTTTGTCCAAGATTTCTCTAAGATTGCAGCCCCGTTAACAAAGCTCACCCGAAAAGGAGAAGGTATATATGGACAGAGGAATGTACTGCAGCATTTGAGCAATTAAAGCAAAGACTCATTACAGCTCCAATCTTGAAGACTCCCTCAGGAAGAGGAGGGATGGTCATATACAGTGATGCATCCGGAAAAGGCCTGGGGTGTGTACTAATGCAGTATGATCATGTCATAGCTTATGCATCCAGGCAATTGAAGCCACATGAGCGAAACTACCCAACTCATGACTTAGAGCTGGCAGCAGTAATATTCGCCCTAAAGATCTGGAGGCATTATCTTCTAGGAGACAAGGTATTAATCTACACGGATCACAAGAGCCTTAAGTATATCTTCACACAGAAGGAATTGAACATGAGACAGAGACGGTGGCTCGAATTAATGGCGGACTATGATATAGACTTGCAATATCATCCGGGCAAGGTCAATACAGTACCAGATGCATTGAGCAGGAAGCCAGAAAATAGAATGCTAATCCAAATTACTCAACAGAAGGAGTTAATTCAAGACATCATAAAATTGGATTTAGTGTTAGTACAAGGAACTGATAAGGCAGGACAGTTAATGACCTTTCAGATTCAATCAGCATTGATAAATGAGATTAAAGAAGCTCAAAAGGAAGACCCCAGATTGCAGAAATTCAGAGCTCAAGTAGAGGCTGGATTGAGAACAGATATCCGTATTCACTCGGATGGTGCTCTATACTTTGGTAACAGAATTTGTGTTCCCCAAGGAGAAGTTCGACAGAAAATTCTAGCAGAAGCACACAGTTCAGCCTATTCCATACACCCAGGGGGAACTAAAATGTATCAAGATATAAAGAAACAGTTTTGGTGGAATGCTATGAAAAGAGAGATAGCCCAGTATGTAGCCAAGTGCTTAGTTTGTCAGCAGATAAAGATAGAACATCAAAGAACAGCTGGACTTCTACAACCCTTACCGATACCCGAATGGAAGTGGGAACATATCACTATGGATTTTGTCACGGCACTACCTCGCAGTCATAAGGGTAATAATGCAGTTTGGTAATCATTGATCGCCTCACAAAATCAGCTCACTTCATACCATTCAGGGTAGGTCAAACAACAGAAGTCCTGGCAGACAAATACATGAAGAAATAGTTCGTCTACATGGAGTTCCGGTTAGCATCGTATCAGATAGAGACACAAGATTCCGATCGCATTTCTGGGAAAGTCTCCAAGAAAGTCTAGGAACTCGTCTGAAATTCAGTACTTCATATCACCCCCAGACAGACGGACAATCTGAACGGACTATCCAAATTCTTGAAGACATGCTAAGAGCCTGCATGATTGAATTCAAGGATCATGGGAAGACTATCTTCATCTGGCAGAATTCTCTTATAATAACAGTTATCAGGCCAGTATCAAGATGGCACCGTTTGAGGCATTATATGGCAGAAAATGTAGATCGCCAATATGTTGGGATGAAGTCGGTGAGAGGAGACTTTTGGGGCCAGATATACTAATTCAGACAACAGACAAAGTCAGAATTATTAGAGATCACCTCCGGGCAGCACAGAGCCGACAGAAAAGTTGGGCTGACACAAAGAGAAGACCATTGGAATTCAAGACAGGTGACCATGTGTTTTTAAAGATATCACCCACCAAAGGGGTAATCCGGTTCGGTACTCGTGGAAAGCTTAGCCCAAGATATATCGGCCCATTCGAAATTTTGGATCGTGTTTGAGATGTGTCCTACCGATTGGCATTACCTCCATCTTTAGACGGAGTACACAATGTATTCCACGTATCACAGTTGAGGAAGTATGTCAAGGATGAGAATCATATCCTAGATCACTCCGAACTGGAACTACAACCAGATCTGTCCTATCAAGAGCAACCGATGGCCATTTTGGATAAAAGTGTTAAGATCTTGAAGAATAAGGCAATACCATTAGTGTTGTTTCTTGGAATAGGCATGTGCCAGGAGAGGCCACGTGGGAACGAGAGGATGTTATCCGTGAACGTTATCCTCAACTATTCACAACTTAAGTTGGTAAAATTCCTTCTCTCTATCCTTCTCTACCGTCACCTTCCCCTTCCTGAAATTTCGAGGACGAAATTTTTTGTAAGGTGGATGGATTGTAATACCCAGTTCCCGGAATACGTACTTAGTTGCGTATTCAGTTTTTCGATCGTATTTTTCAATTTACTTCTTGTATTTGACCGATTTTAGTTTTAAATATCATTTTCTAATATTTTATATTTTCTAGGATTTTCTGGAATTTTCTCGAATTAAATTGAAAATCTTCAAAACCGGTGTCGACCAGTACCGCTGATCGATTCCCGAATTTTTAATTTACAGACAGTTTGGAATTTCTCGAAGAGTCTTTAGACATTTCCTCTTAGAATCATATTTCCTACCTAAATACTTTTTCTGAGGATTTTATGAATTTATGAAAATTCCACCGGAGTCGGTATCGGCCAGTATCCGGGATTTTAATTTCAAAATGATAAATAATTTCTTAAAACGAATTTCACCATGAGTCTTAGAATATTATTCTTGATTTTTGATAAATTTTGAGAGTCGTTCCGAGATACTTGATTTCGGGACGATTTCGGTATTTTTCCGAATGTTTTCCGCATCCACGACCAAACCCGGGAATCAGTCTTTTCAACAGTTTCACTTTTTGAGTCCAAGAAAATATCTTCTCTTATGAATTTCTTTTTCTTTTTCCTTTTTTCTTTATTTCCTTTCCTTCCTCCACAAGCCACAAAGTTCTCCAACTTCCACCATTTTCTACACACTTCCACCAACAAATATCTTCACTACAACAAATTCCAAACTCTCTCCCCTCCCCATGGCTGGCCAAGATTGGCCAAGAGAAACACCTCACCTCTCCACTTTACAAATAACCCCTCTCTTTTACATTTTTGGCACCTCCTTCACAAAATCAAAACCTATATAAACTTTTCCTTCTCATTTCTCCTTCATTTTCACTTCACTTCATAAAAAACTTAGCCTCCACCAAGAGAAGCCTTCACCCTCACCAATTCCTCCTTCATCTCCACCATAACCACAACCACCACAACCTCCTACCTTCATCTTCTTCCTCCTTCAACTCCATTAAACCTACCACAAACTCCAAACCACCACCAAAACCTTCACCTTCTCCAAACAACAACCATCACCCCATCATCTCCTTGAGGCCGGCCACCTCCTTTGGATTGGGGGCCGTGCTCCTCTTCATCGGCAAGGCTAAGGCCGGTTCCCCCCTTTTTAGGATTGGGGCCGGGTTTGCTTAGTTGTCGACATCGCCGTAGGTTATTCCGGTAATCGTTCGCGATTATTCCGGGTAATCGTTTTGGTGATAAGTTGCGATAACTTGAACAAGGACTCTCCCGGAATGCTGGACGCATAAGAACGTTTTTAGGCGAGTAACTTTACTCGCCAAGACATGGACTTATAAACTCATTTTTATTATTGTTGTATTTTATGTCGTGCGGTGTGGCTGTACTGTTAGACGCGGAGTTACCTCCTGCGTCTAGGCATTTCCTTAACGCGGCCTTCGCGTTATTTCGATGCGACGCAGAGCTAAAGCTCGCGTCTGCGTTCGATTTATATTGACATGACGCGGAGTTATACTCACGTCCGCGTTCTCCTCATGCCCTGATTTAACGCAGGTCACGAGCCTCGCGTTTTGATACCTTCGTGACGCGATCCCCGCGTCTGTGAACCCCGCGTCTGCTACTTTCGCGTCTGCTATTTTCGCGTCTGTTATGCCCATGTTGGTGTTCTTCTTGCATTAACGCGACGCAGAACCCATGTCCGCGTCCGCGTTCTCCTCGCGTCCTGACCTGAACGCAGACCTCGCGTTTGCGGCACCTTTGCGATGCGAACCCCGCGTCTGCTATTTTCGCGTCTGATACTTTCGCGTCTGCTACTTTCGCGTCTGCTACTCCCAGACGAATATCACTTCTTATCATGCTATCTCTTGACACCAGGCATGATACACTTGACTCTTATAATTGTCACGATAATGGGAATGATAACCGGACATCATGCTTTACTAACTTGATTACGTAATAGTACGAATTGTACTCCTGATATTCCAGACTTGCTCCTGCTCATTCCCAAAATCTGATAATTATCTAAAGAACTCATAAAATGAGACAACTTACATCGGGTCGGGGGAAAACATGCGGCTATCAATATATGTTCGTGTTTACAGTGGTATTAGGTATGTTGTGCAACTAAAATTCCGGTCTGACCTGTGGGCCTCCAGGCGACCGAGGGGAGTGCTGGCTCCCTCCTTCCTGGTACCATCATGATAAGGGCATACATAAGTCCCTCCTGATAGGCCTTGCGGCTGGTTCCGTCACCAAGCAACGGAACACCCTGGACCGTGGTCCCGGGCAAGCACGGGACCCACTGTAAACATAGTTCATTGATACCCCCGCTGGTTTCTAATAACAACCTTGCTTTACTCGGATATGGATCTATGTGCGCTGGGACGCTAGTTCACATAGCTAGATATCAAAGTAAGACAAGTAATAATAATAAAAGACGCTAACTGTGGATCCGTTGTACACGCCTGGATTACGGGGACATGAGATAAAGGTATATAGATGAGGGTTTCCTTGTTTGGATTATTCCTTCGAGGTACTAGTCTCATAAAGCCGTAACCTAAGCTTGTACAACGTCTTTAACTTGTTATGCTTGCTGGCTGAATATTTATTATACTGTTCCAACTCTCCTGCTCTTGTTCCTTTGCCACTCGGCTGTAACCTGATCATTTGTTTGGGAGGTCCTGACTCCCTTGAATTTGTATGTTCAGGTTCCGAAGATTGGATCGAAGTGGAACCGTCCACAGAAGATCAAGCTTTCCTTGTTGAGCAGGCCGACTAGTTTCAGTTCCCTTTGTGCCCGACTTTTCTCTTCGACTCACGGGATCTTCGTCCAACTCGTGAGCATTTTGTGTTCATATTGTAAATCGTACATTTGGACTTGGTTGTGATATAAGACGCATGTACTGTGTATTAGTATATCATATCCTGTGATAACTTTGTAATATGTACTTCTTAAGTTGGCATATGAATGAATACCACGCTTTGTAGTACTCTGATTCTTGCTTGTACTAATGCTTAGCGTATATACGTGAGGGTATTTCTGACCTGCGTATATACGTCGCAGTGACGTCCCCGTACCGTGGGATCGGGGCGTTACATTAACTCTAGGTTGTTAGACCTAAATCAAGAGCACTAAGCTCTGATACCAATTGAAGTTCACCTAGAGGGGGGTGAATAGGTGATAAGCTAATCTAATGATAAATTAATGTAGAAGTAAAAACTATTTATGCAAATTAAAAACTATTATGTAAAACACACAAGGTATAACCAAAGAGTGTACCCGAATCCCGGTGAAGGGCTCTGAACTATCTCCTCAAAATTCCTCTAGATAAAAGTTGAGGTGCCGCTATGACTCTCTTGGTTGAATACTAGAGTGAGCAAACAATCTCAAGCATATATCAATAGAGCACAAATATATCAAGCATATAAAAGAGATAAACAATATAAGCATGCAAGATATAAACACAAATGAGAGATAGAGAGAGCAATCGCAAACACGGGAGATTTGTTTCGAGGTTCGAGCACCCTTGCTCTACGTCCCTGCCTTCAACACTATGAAGGATTTCCACTAGAATCGATCCCACCGGATCACTCTGTACCGCAACACCTACAAGGAGTTCACACTATAACTCTTGGACTCACTAGTCCCCTCACTTATTCCTGCAAGAACAACACACGCAAGCACACTAGCTTGCCGAGGTCGCACCTCTACACCGAACACGAACTCGCAAGTTTGCCTCCTCAAATACAATGTAGAACACTTTGGTGATCTCAACACCTTTATCACCTTAAAACACTCTCACAACAACTCTCCTATAGGATTGATATAGCAATGGAAAGCTCAAGTATGTGTGAGAAAAACTAAGATGGATTTGTGGTGAAAAACTCAAGAAATCACTTTTGAAAACACTCTTGATAAACTCTCCTTTTGATATAGAAGTTTTAGCTCTAAAATAAGTAGAAATAAACACTTAGAAAGGTAGGAAAAACTAGCTTGAAAACCTACTTAAAATCTTATAGAAAACAACTCAAAACAGCCACAATTTATAGGCCTAAAAAATATAGCCATTAGGGTCCAACTCAGCAGGAAATCCTGATGTCGGTCGACCGGCTGGTCGACTGCCAACGGTCGGATTTCCGACCGTTGGGAAAAGCGGTCGACCGACGGTCGACCGAAAGTGGGCATTACCCTAACAGTCGACCGCCCGGTCGACCGGGGCAGATCCAGAGAGCAAAGCTCTCTGAAGGTCGATCGGGTCGGTCGACAGGCCCACAAGCCAAAGGACCTGTGCACGTCTATGCACATCGATCGACCGGTCCGGTCGACCAGCAGAAGGCCAGGTTACAAATTTTTAGGGATAAAAACTTGGTCTTTTTATCTTTAATAAAATCCCATAAATTCTCATAAATTCTACAAAAATAAGTTCTTTGAAATATTTTGAAGTACAAATATGTTTGATTAAAAATCAAAACATATTACAAACATTTTGAACTATTTTTGTGTTATAGAAATTTTGACTTAAAACAAAAACTGTATTTTTCAAAAACAATCTCCAAATTGAAAAATGATTTTTTTCAAAACTTCTCCAAATACAAAAATAAGATATTTTAAACACTTTTGAAGCTTAGTGTGTATGAATATGATCCACTACACATATATGATGAAATATCTATATTTTTGACATTAAGCTCTAAAATAAGTTTTGATAAAACACATGTATATTTTGAAGTTTAAAAACCAAAACGGTATTTTCTAAAACACCTATAATTTTGTGTGTGTGTAAATGAACTTGAGCAATTGACCAACTAATCTATCATTTACATTTTATCTAAAAATAAATCTTGACACTTACAAAATCCGACACAAGTCTTCTTGAAAATCTTCTCTTGAAAATATTCTCCTCCTTCTTGACTTGATCCAAACCTTGATCTAATGAGCTAGACTCCTCTTGAGTACTTGATGCGATCTTGATGCGCAAGCTCTCGAATCAACACGTGCTAGCTCCAAAACATGACTTTGAATCTTTTGTTGAAGCTAAACACCTACTAAAATCTTGATCAAATATCTGAGACTAAATAAACATAAGATTATTAGTACTGTAACTACATGAATTAATCATCATCAAAACTAAACGATGGGCCTTTAGGCTAACAGGCCTATCGAGAGCAAGATGCGGAGAAGAAAAGACAGCTTATTCTATCGATAGGTAGCAAACGCTATCGAAAGACTAACACACCTGTCGACAAGTGATAGAGCATGTCGACACCCAGAGTCAAAATCAGATTCATGTATGTTCCCAGAAGGAGATGTTCTACTCCTTATTGCAAAGGAGGAAGCGACTGTCAAGATGGCGAATGGCTTGGCTTGCAAGGTTATCGATACCTGGACATTCAATATTACATGCAGAGATAGATGTTGGCCCAAGGTTACAATCACCCGTTTTTAGTGTGTTTTGATGATTACAAAACATATTAGTTATTTGTACTAATAATGTTTGTTGTTTTAGTGTGTTTCAGGGTTCTAATTAAACTAGAAGTTTTCTTCCCTAAAGGAAGGCGTTTTGACTCAAGTCACCTCAATTTGGGCTCAAGAATCAAGTTTTGAAGATCATATGGTGAAAGCCCTCTTGAAGCACTTGTAGTACTTAGAACCAATGTAAGAAATAGTTTGTTAAAGTTTGAGTTTTGAAAATTGGCTCTAGGATACACACACACAAGTTTATATTTAAGTTTTCATGTCAAAACTTTTGTTTCATGCCTTAGTATATATATACATGACCCTAAGTTTTACAAAAATGAATATCATGTTTAGATCATGTATGTATACTCTTTCCAGCATATTACTTAATTTTCTTTACTTCAAAACATTTTTACAAAATTTCCCAAGTTCAGAATTCTGCTGTTTTTCTGTTTCAGGTTAGACCGGCCGACCGGCCCGGTTGACCGGCACCTGCACATGACATGCACGATTGTGCATGTCTGTCGGCCGACCGCCCGGGTCGACCGACTGTCTGCAGTTTGCTCTCGGGTTTTCTGGGTCGACCTCCGGGTCGACCGCCCGTAGAAAACTGTGTTTTTCTTTTAGAGGACGGTCGACCCTGGGGTCGACCGGAGCCCAACGGCTCTTTTCAGCTGAGTGGACGATCGACCCGGGCGGTCGACCGCCAGGCCTGCAAAAGCCCAACGGCTCTTTCCTCTTTTGTGCAATTTTGAAATCTGTCTTTTTAATCTGTTTTGGCAGACTTTTTCTGAGGTTTTGGAGATCTTTTTCAGAGCAAATAAGCTTAAAATAAATTGTTTTTAACCTATTTCTCTCCCTATAAATAGAGGAGAAGAGTCTCTTACAAAATATCAAGAAAAATCCTCAAGTTTTCATAGTTTTCAAAAAGAAAAGAAAAGTGTTTAAGCTCTTCATCTCTAACTCTTTCTTGAGCTTGTTTTCAGTTGTGTTTGTTAGCAAAAATCATTTTACAACTGAGTTTTTCTCACCACACTTCATAGAGCCAAAAATCCCTTAATCATTCTATAAGGAAGTTGTAAAAGAGTGAGAAACTGTAAAGAGTTTAGTGATCTTGTTGTGATCACTTTGGTTACTTGTTACTTCTTCTTGTTCTTGTGGAGACACCTCTTCGGTAGAGGTTATTGTAATTGGTGGAGCTTGGTGCTCGGGTCTTCGGTAAACCGTTGTAAGCGTCCTCGGTGGATAGTGGAAACCCTTCACGGAGGTGAAGGCGGGGAGTAGAGCGATGGCTCGAACCTCGAAACAAACATCTTGTGTTTGCGATTGCCTTGTGTCCATTTTGCTTTAAATTTCTCTTGCACTCTATTGCTTTCAATTACTTGCTTGAGATCTAGTTTTCTTTCCTTGTGATATTGCTTCTAGTTTGTGTTACTTGTGATATATCTTGTGTGCATTTCATCATTGCATATTATTCACACTTTGTTCGATCAATTCTCATACAACAAGGTTGCATTGCGCGCCTCTAACCCATTCAAGGGGAATCAGGAGGAAGGAGTTCAGAACCCTTCACGGGGTATTCGGCTCTTAGTCTTGTTTTGAGAGATCGTTACATCATTCATCCATCATAATTTTAAAAGGATTGTTAGATTAGCAATTACACCTATTCACCCCCCCTCTAGGTGTTTTTCAATTGGTATCAGAGCTTGAACTCTAGGCTTTTGGCTTAACAACCTTAGAGAGATCCTAATATTGCTAATCATTTCATTCATTCTCACTTAGTAAAAATGGCCGATGGAATTAAAACCCCTCCTAAGTTTGATGGACTTAACTTTCCCATATGGAAGGTTAAGATGACCGTTTTCTTGCAATCTCTAGGAAGTCGAGTTGCAAAGGCCGTAACCAAACCTTTTAGTGCACCCCCCGGTGATGAATCTACTTGGTCCGAAATTGAGACTAAGGAATTTGATGCCAATGCTAGGTCTCATTATGCACTCCTTCAAGCCCTTAATGATGATGATATAGCTAGAGTTATTCATTGCAAGTCCGCATATGAAATTTGGACACACTTGCTAGTTACACATGAGGGGACCTCACAAGTGAAGAGGGCTAAGATAGACCTTCTTCGGTCCCAATATGAAAACTTTTGCATGCAAGAAAATGAAACCATAGATGATATGGTTACAAAATTTACTAAGATTACTAATGAACTTTCTTCTCTAGGTGATGCTATCGACAACGATCAAAGAGTAAGAAAGATCATCCAGGCTCTTCCTCCTTCATGGGAAGTGAAAGCAACCACCTTGAAGGAACTCAATGACAAGGAGGAGATGGAGCTAATTGGTCTCATTGGGAACCTCAAAACCCATGAGATGGAGAGAAAAGCTAGAGAGGACATGGCTCCTTCCAAGAAGAAAACAATAGCCTTCAAAAGTCAATCCACACACTCCGACGAAGACGATGAAGAAGAAGATGACGAAGAGCTCTCACTTCTTGTGAAGAACGTCCGGAGGATGTATAACAAGGCTAAATTCCAAGGAAGAAGGAGATGGCAAGGAGGCAAAGAAGAAAGAAAGATTATTTGCTTCAATTGCCAAAGACCGGGACACATTGTTGCGGAGTGCCCGGATAAAGTAAAGCCCTCCACCTCAAAGAAGCCCTACAAAAAGAAAGCAATGAAAGCTACATGGGATTCCGAGAGCGAATCCGAGGAGGGAATCGACACCGCCAACATGTGCTTCATGGCCAATGAAAGCACAAGCAAGGTAACCCCTTCCACTTCTCTTAATGATGAACTTTCCATGGATGAACTAGGAGAAGCTTTTGTAGAATTATCACATAATTATGATTTCCTAAATAAAAAGTATTTAAAAATGAAAAAGGAAAATGAATCTCTTAATCATCAAGTTTTTACTCTTTCCAAAGAAAAAGATGAATTACTTTCCACTCTTGTTTCCACCCAAAAAGATTTTGACAAATATAAGATTTCTTGTAAAGGCAAGTCCCCACTAATTGATTCTAATGAGATTACCATGCTTAAAGAAAGAATAGACTCATTAGGAATTGTTTTAAAAAATTGTGAGTTTGATAAGAAGAAGATAGAGGCCATGTTTCCTAAGAAACAAGCCCCTAAGAAAAATGTTTACCATGCTCATGCTCATGTTCACACCTCACAACCTTTACATCGTGGCAAACCCCCAAAACATGCTCACACTTCACACACACATCATGCATTCATGTATGAAAGAGTGTTCTCATGTTCACATTGTGGGCGGAAAGGGCACTTAGCTAATTTTTGCTATGATAGACTAAGTGCATCTTGTCATAATGTTTGGGTTCGAAACACTAACTTTCAAGGACCCAAGAAAATTTGGGTACCAAAGTCAACAATTTTGTTAAATGATGTAGGTACCTTCCAAGGCCCAACGACGTAGAGGATTGTGGTATCTTGATAGTGGTTGCTCAAGGCACATGACTTGGGACATCAACAACTTTGCAACCCTATCAAGATACCATGAAGGTGGCACCGTCACCTTCGGAGATGATGCCAAGGGTAAAATCATCGGTATTGGTAATGTAAAACTCGGCACATCCCCTTTAATTAAGAATGTAGTTTTAGTTGATGGCCTCAAGTATAACCTCTTGAGTGTTAGTCAACTTTGTGATAAAGGTTTTGATGTTGTTTTTGATAATGTAGTTTGTAAAGTAATTGATAGAATATCTAATACTTGTGTATTTTCCGGTTTTCGTGAAAACAATGTTTATATGATTGATATATCGAATATGTCTTGTAATATTACTTGTCTTAAAGCCCTCGATGATGACTCTTGGTTGTGGCATAGTGATTAGACTAAGAAGGTGTACTTATTATGTGTATAAGAAATGTATTTGATGTACCCTTTCTTGTCTCCGCTATAGCATAGGGCTATACCGAGTCGAATCTCAGGGAGAGCTCGCGATGGAAGCTTTACGTGTGGTAGTGAAGTGAACAAACGAGTATTCTTCTCTTACTTATAAACTTAGTGAATCAAATGTAAAAGAAACTAAAAGAAAGGATGGCTATGTTCATGGTGGAAATCGTCGGAAAAGAAATCAAGATTGGGATTGGTTTATTCACAAGAAAAGGAAAGAAAACTTAAAGAAAGCAATCCATGACTAGCTTACCTTGCTAGCTTGCCAAGACTTACTAGACTCCTTGATAGCGAATGCGTGCCTAATGTTGTCACTCCATCGGCTTAGGATTCGTCTCGCGTGTTGACCTAATTACTTTCTCACTTGGTAGACGGTGGTTTAACCGTCGGAGAAGAGAAGATCATACAACTTGCAAGATGAACAAAGGCAATCACCCATGAGTTAGTGAAGTGGCAAGACTAGTGGTAAACTAGTACATGGAGAAGAATTTAGCTACAACAAGCCATAAGAAAAATACAAGAAAGCATGAAGTAAATTGCAAGAAGTAAACAAAGCAAGTAATAAAGCAAGTAAACTAGAATCAAGCTCAAGTAGAGGAAGGAGGATGGATCAATCCTTGTTGCTTCAAGTGTCACCCTTGATTACACAAGCTCTCTCCCTCACAATCACTCTCTTTTACATTGAATTCTAGGGAAGAGAAGATCATAGAGAGCTACAAACCCTAAACAAAAACTAACAAAATTACAAGCTTTACACTAATCTCTCTCTCTTCTCTGATCAGTTTCAGCTCGCAGGTGAAGGTGGAGTATTTATAGCAGAAATGAGAAGCTTCGAGAGCCTAGGTGGTTGCCACAAAATCCGGGGCTCAACAGCCCTAGGATTGCCGCGGATTGCCGCGGGATCGCCGCGCGATCTGGGCCGTTGAGCCCAGATTTTCTGGTGAGATCTGGTAGTTGGTTTGTTAGCCACGTGGACTACTTGGATTCTCCAATTGGCGCGCGGATCTCTCTAGATCTGGATTTGAATTTGGCTTTATCTTAATCATGGATTAATCACTTAATTAGTGTTAATTAAGTGATTATTTGGATATCTCTCCATTAAGTGTGTACCTGCAAATATGTAGAGAAGAGGAGTAAAAATCACATATTTATTTGTAATATGCATGGGAATTATGATGTAAAATATGCAATATTGGATACCAATCACACCCCCACACTTATTCTTTTGCTCGTCCCGAGCAAAACAAAAAAAGAAAAGAAAAATCTAAACTACCAATTTATTTACACCACTTTCGCAGGTGACGCGATTGCACTGAGCGTGTGCAACAAGCCGTTAAACCTCTAGGTTACCCTAGAGGAGGAGTGTTGTCTCCTGAGGGTTTTCAGCGGATTACACCCACAAAATCCATAAAGAAAGAAAACAAATGTTAGTGTTTTGAAAATGCATTTTGAACTAGAGACAAGTTTACGAACTATTTTTGCAAAAATATAAGTGATCTAAGGTCATAAGTCCACCTATAATCATTCTTCCTTAAACTTAGTATCCATGCAAGATCTTGTCTTTAATTAAGGTAAGAATTCAAAATTGGATTGAATATTTTATCTTTCATAAAACCTAGATAATATGCACACCGTGTAAGTGAAAATTTCCTGGAATTTCAACTCCAACCATAAAGCCATTTCTTTATTTATACATATATATATTTTTTCTTTTTCTTTTTCTTCCCTTAGTCTAGGCTTTCTAGTCTACCCTTGTAGCGAGCCTTTAACCGATGACTCCCAAACCAGACGGTCTTAGGGCACCAGATGAGAAAACATCCCTCGGGTTTAAGGTCTCGAGTAAAAAAGGCCACAAAACTAAGGGGGATTATTTATTATCACCGTTAGGCGTGAATAATCATGCTTCTTGAGGCATAATTATCCAGCTTAATAAGTGAGATCACCGTTAGGCGTGAGTAACCATGCTTCTTGAGGTATAGTTATCCAGCTTAATAAGTGATCTTTTATTTATATATATATATTTTTTTTCTTTTTTTTTATTTATATGGCATTTTTGGTCTTTGTCTCCATCCCAAGAAATGTGTAAGTGTAAAGTGCATATTTATCTAAGGTAAAAATTCAAGATAAAAATATCTCACCAATTTTACTTACTTAGTCTATAATTTCAAACAAGATCTATTATTTCAACTAAATTTAAGATGTCATAATTAAGGCTTTCTTAATTTCTAAGATACATCTTAATTTTCTTAAAAATAGATCAAAACATTGTTTCTTATTTCAAAAAGTTTTTATTTTTGTTTTTTTTTATTTTTTTATTTTTGTAAAAGAAATGTAAAAGAAAGAAAATCTAAGAAAGAAAATCTAAAAACTCTATGTTAGTAAACCCTCCCCCACACTTATTTCATGCATTGTCCTCAATGCATCATGATATATGTATGCATGAAACAAAATGGAAAGGGGAGGAACAAATTACCTTAAGGTGGTGGTTCCGGTGGTGGTCGGATTGGTCCACGAAACATGGCCCAATCATCTTTTCTTTGGGTTTTCAGGAACCCACCAGAAATCTCAGAAATATGACCCACTAAAATGATGTATGCATGTGTTATTTTAATTATGTACATGACCCCATCTAATTTCAAGATTTGCAAAATAATTTCTGAGTCAAATTTATCAACTACCTTGTCCCAGAATGGTGCATGAAATGATAGAATAGTTGACTTGGACTCTGGAAGGAATACCGACTCAGGATTATGATTTAAATCAAGTGATGGTTCAGGAGTCGAAGTGAGGTCAGAAATTGTGTCCAAGTCAAGAAATGGAACTCAAGTCCAAATGTGTTGTCCAACAATGGAATGTGACCTACTATGGGTGATATCTCTTTACTTCCAATTTTAAGAAATTCAAGCTCATCACCGTACAATTCTTCAAAACTTAAGTCAACATCTTCCTTAATAATTGTACAATCAGTTTCAGAAGTAAAGAGATCGAGAAAATCAAGGTCACATTTCTCATTGAGTTCAATTCCACAAGATGGAGAACTTGCCAAAATGTCAATAGAATCTTCAGAAGTGTAGAATTGGGCAAGTTCGACATGATCCTTAAAGATGGGTGATGCAATTTCATTGTGAATTGGGACTGGATTCAATGTCGGCTCCGGAAAAGGATTGAAGTGAGGTAAAGATACCGGAGTCATTACTGAATCAGGAAAAAGAATTGAATCACAAAGTTGGGGTTCAAGATCACATTCCTCATGTAGTTCAATTAAATGTGGAGAACTTGCCAATTTATCAATGGGATTTTCAGAAGTATGGAATTGGCCAAGTTCTATGTGATCATCATAAAAGATTGGTGATTCATTTTCACAATGGATAGGAAATGGATCCAATTCTGACTTTGGAAATGGATTGAAATCAGGTAAGGATATGGAAGTCATGATTGAATCAGGAAGTAATATGGAATCATCAAGTGGAAGTTCAGGATCAAAATCATGTTCCGGTTCAATTTCAGAAAAAGAAAACTTGCCAAATTGTCAATTGGATCAGAAGTGTGGACAAGTTCATTTTTAGGAAATGAGAAACTTGCCAAAATGTCAACGGGATTTGAATTTTGGACAAGTTCAAGTTTAGGAAATGAAAAACTTGCCAATGTATCAATTGGATCTGAAGTTTGGACAAGTTCAGGTGAGTGTGCTGAAATTGAATCTGGATTTCCAAGATGACAAGAGTCTTGAGTCATATCAATAGAGTGTGGTATAACTGGATTAGTCAAATGTTGATAGGATAGAGTTTCCTCTTTCCTAAGAAGGTTATCCAATTGTTCTTTCACACTATTGATAGACTTGGCATGTGATTTTTGATATTGTAACATAGACTCTTGCAAGATGTCTATACTCTTTTCTAGAATTGATGTATCTTCAAATGATTGTTCTAGAATGGGAGTATAGGAATCTTGACTTTGGAAAGTTTGTGAATAGTGTGAGTCAAAAATGTGTGGTGATGGAAGAGTGGACTCACACAAGAAATCTTTACTCGTTTCCATGACAAATGGTTGTTCATTAGGAAATGGTGGAACTGAGTAAGACTCTTGAAAATACTGTGGAACTGGAGAGGGAAATAATTCAGGAAGTGTTTGCTCAGCTCTCTGTAAGTTAGCTTCTAAACTCCTTAGTAAATCAGATTTTTCTTCAACTGGTTCAGAAAAAGGAGTATATGAAGCGGAATCGGGAAATGAATCTTGTGAATATTGTGGACTTGGTAGAAATGGTGGACAAGGAGGTTGATAATTAAACTCGGGGGACTGGAATCCCCAATGACTCGATGAAGAGTTGAAATTATTTTGGACATTATAATTGTTAGATGGGGGGTATGGGTCATATTGATTCGGATAAGGCCAACCCGGTGTATTTGGTTGGTGCATATTGTAAAACACCGGGTTGGAATTATCCGAATATGGAGTGTGTGTGACATATGGATGGAAAGAATTGTAATTATAAGCCATATCACACAATCACAAACAAAAATCAAACAAACAAACAAACAAAAAGAAAGAAAGAAAATTCTAACCTAAGTTAGGGTAGACTTAGACCTAGACGACTCCTAACAAATAGACCGTCCACGGGAGGTTTAGTGCAGACTCTAACCACAAGCTAATCAGCCAGGGAAGGGTAAGGTTGGTGGGAGGTTTTCCGTCCGGAGACGTTCCTTAATTAAGTAACCAGCAACCTTCGGGCTTTCAGCCCTCAACCCCTTTCCTAGACACTGATTTTGCAAGAGTTAAGTTCCAACACTTTTCCCCCTTAGGATAATCTCCTAAGTGAGTCCGAGATGTCCCTAGGGCCAACGTCTACTTCTTTATTAAATTAGGCTTGGGTTAGTGAGTGCTTGGGTTGTGGTTTTCGGGCTAAGGAAAGGGTAATGACCTCCCCCACCTTATCTTATTTACGGGTATGCCCTTAAATTTGAATTGTGCAAGTGTACAAGAAATATAGCTAGGATACACTCAAAGCAAGAAAATCAAGCAAGAGTTTGTCCTAGTCTAAATGCAATGCAAACACGTACCTTGCCTCCAGCACTCTTCAACAGTAAAAGTAAAGAATTGAAAAGACACGTGCCTAAAATGCAAGTGTCTAAACAATTTTTAGCAATTTCAATCAACTTTTTACTGTTTTTTAATTAAGCAGGAGTAGGATGCAGAATACAGGAAATAAAGTATAGAAACAGATGTATTTTACAGAACCAGAGGCCCTGCAGAAAATTGGTGAGTAGTGAACTCCTTATTGCCGCGTTCCCACGGCAAATTGCCGTGGATCCGCGGCACTTTGGAGGGATCCTGGGCTCTGCTTTCTTGAGCAGAGTCCCAGGTCCACTTGTATGTTACTGCAATGAATAGTTTCCTGTTTTCTTCTCCTGTAACCTGCAACAGAGAAGAAGGATCGTTTAGTACTTCACTTTAACCTAAAAAATACGTTGCTCTCCCCGGCAACGGCGCCATTTTGATTAAGACTGAAAGGGTGTACTTATTATGTGTATAAGAAATGTATTTGATGTACCCTTTCTTGTCTCCGCTATAGCATAGGGCTATACCGAGTCGAATCTCAGGGAGAGCTCGCGATGGAAGCTTTACGTGTGGTAGTGAAGTGAACAAACGAGTATTCTTCTCTTGCTTATAAACTTAGTGAATCAAATATAAAGAAACTAAAAGAAAGGATGGCTATGTTCATGGTGGAAATCGTCGGAAAAGAAATCAAGATTGGGATTGGTTTATTCACAAGAAAAGGAAAGAAAACTTAAAGAAAGCAATCCATGACTAGCTTACCTTGCTAGCTTGCCAAGACTTACTAGACTCCTTGATAGCGAATGCGTGCCTAATGTTGTCACTCCATCGGCTTAGGATTCGTCTCGCGTGTTGACCTAATTACTTTCTCACTTGGTAGACGGTGGTTTAACCGTCGGAGAAGAGAAGATCATACAACTTGCAAGATGAACAAAGGCAATCACCCATGAGTTAGTGAAGTGGCAAGACTAGTGGTAAACTAGTACATGGAGAAGAATTTAGCTACAACAAGCCATAAGAAAAATACAAGAAAGCATGAAGTAAATTGCAAGAAGTAAACAAAGCAAGTAATAAAGCAAGTAAACTAGAATCAAGCTCAAGTAGAGGAAGGAGGATGGATCAATCCTTGTTGCTTCAAGTGTCACCCTTGATTACACAAGCTCTCTCCCTCACAATCACTCTCTTTTACATTGAATTCTAGGGAAGAGAAGATCATAGAGAGCTACAAACCCTAAACAAAAACTAACAAAATTACAAGCTTTACACTAATCTCTCTCTCTTCTCTGATCAGTTTCAGCTCGCAGGTGAAGGTGGAGTATTTATAGCAGAAATGAGAAGCTTCGAGAGCCTAGGTGGTTGCCACAAAATCCGGGGCTCAACAGCCCTAGGATTGCCGCGGATTGCCGCGGGATCGCCGCGCAATCTGGGCCGTTAAGCCCAGATTTTCTGGTGAGATCTGGTAGTTGGTTTGTTAGCCACGTGGACTACTTGGATTCTCCAATTGGCGCGCGGATCTCTCAAGATCTGGATTTGAATTTGGCTTTATCTTAATCATGGATTAATCACTTAATTAGTGTTAATTAAGTGATTATTTGGATATCTCTCCATTAAGTGTGTACCTGCAAATATGTAGAGAAGAGGAGTAAAAATCACATATTTATTTGTAATATGCATGGGAATTATGATGTAAAATATGCAATATTGGATACCAATCACATAGAAGATTAGGCCACATTTCTTTTGACCATATATCTAGATTAAATACAAAGGAAATGGTGAAAGGTATTCTTTGTTTGAATTTTGAAAAGGACCGAGTTTGTGACGCATGTCAATTTGGGAAACAAACTAAGTCTTCTTTCAAGTCAATTAAGGATATCATGACATTACGTCCTTTGGAGTTAATCCATATGAATTTATTTGTGTTGGCCCAAGGTTACAATCACCCATGATTAGTGTATTTTGATGATTACAAAACATATTAGTTATTTGTACTAATAACATTTGTTGTTTAAGTGTGTTTCAGATTTCTATTCATTCTAGAAGTCTTCTCTCACAAATACAAGGATTTGGACTCAAGTCAACTCCAATTGGGCTCAAGGAACAAGTGTTGAAGATTATATGAAGAAGCCTATTGAAGATCTTGAAGTCCTTAGAAATATTGTAAGAAATAGAATGCTAAAGTTTGAGTATATGAAATTTGGCTCTAGGATTTGCACACACACTTGTTTCATATATTTCCTATGTTTTGAAAAGGTTATTTCTAAGTTTTATGCCTAGTTTATAAATACATGTACCAAAAGCTTTATATCTTGAAAATCTTGTATAAAACATGTGTATAAACTATTTTCTGCATAATACTTAGCTATATGTATTTTTAAAATATTTCTCAAAATTTTTCTAACTCAAAACCAGCCCAGTTTTCTGTTTCAGGCAACTCCGGCCGACCGGCCCGGTCGACCGGCGATGTGTCTGGACATGCACTGTTTGTGCATGTCTGTCGGTCGACCGGACCGGTCGACCGACGGAGAGCAAATTGCTCACAGGTTTTTTCGGTCGACCGGACCGGTCGACCGGAAGAAGGAAACTGTGTTTCCTCTTTTGGGACGGTCGACCGGACCGGTCAACCGAGAGCCAACGGCTCTTTGCAGCTGGCCTGGCGGTCGACCGGACCGGTCGACCGCCAAGCCTGCTGTAGCCTAACGGCTCTTTCCTCTTTGGGCTATTCTGAAAAACTGTTTTTGTTTTCAGCTTTAACAGATTTTTGGAGAGTTGTTGGGGAGCTTTTGCAGGTCAAATTAGGTGTAAAGAAATTGTTTTTAACCTATTTTCTAACCCTATAAATAGAGGAGAAGTCTCTCTTGCATATCACTAAGAAAAATCCTCAAGTTTGTGTTGTTTTCAAAAGAGAAAAGAAAAGAGTTTAAAGCTTTCATTCCAATTCTTTTTGAGCTTGTTTTTCAGTTGTGTTTGATTACTAATATCACTCTACAACTGAAAGTTTTTCTCACCACACTTCATAGAGCCAAAAATCCTATACTCATTCTATAGTGAAGTTGTAATAGAAGTGAGAGTGTTTGTAAAAGAGTTTGAGAAAAAGTGTAGTGATCTTGTTGTGATCACTTTGTTCTTGTAATCCTTTCCTTGTGGAGCAACCTCTTCGGTAGAGGTCCTTTGTACTCGGTGGAGCTCGGTGCTCGGTCTTCGGTAGACCAAATTGTAAAGGCGTCCTCGGTGGATAGTGGAAACCCTTCATGGAGGTGAAGGCGGGGAGTAGAGCGGTGGCTCGAACCTCGAAACAAATCACTTTGTTTGCGATTGCCTTTGCGTCTAATTCTTGCTTTACTTTTCAATAGCTCCTTATTGCTTTCTATTGCATACTTGTGATATTGTTTGAATCTCTTATGATACTATTTGCTTGCTTGTAATTCTTGCCATATATCATTGTGTTTGCATCATTCTTCATATCATCCATTTCATACTTGTGTGTGCCAATCCCGTACTCATCCAACAAGAGCTTCACATAGCACCTCAACCCATATCAAGGGGAATCAAGAGGAGTTTAGTCCAGAGCCTCGCAAGAGGAATTCGGCTACACTTGTTGAATTGTACTAAGTTGAGCCTCACTTGTTTTAGGTTCGCATTTAGAGAGTTAAAATTTTTAAGATTAGCAATCACACCTATTCACCCCCCCTCTAGGTGTTTTTCAATTGGTATCAGAGCTTGGACTCTAGGATTTGGTTTAACAACCTTAGAGAAGATCCTAATTTGCTAATCATTTCATTCATATTCATATAGTAAAAATGGCCGATGGAATTAAGACCCCTCCTAAGTTTGATGGACTTAACTTTCCCATATGGAAAGTTAAGATGACCGTGTTTTTGCAATCTCTAGGTAGCCGAGTTGCAAAAGCCGTGACTAAGTCCTTTAGTGTACCCCCCGGTGACGAATCCACTTGGTCCGAAATAGAGACTAAGGAATTCGATGCCAATGCCAAAGCTCACTATGCACTTCTACAAGCCCTTAATGATGATGACATTTCTAGGGTTATCCATTGCAAATCCGCATATGAGATTTGGTCACACTTGATAGTCACACATGAGGGGACCTCACAAGTAAAGAAGGCTAAGATTGACCTTCTTCGGTCCCAATATGAAACATTTAGCATGCAAGAAAATGAAACCATAGATGATATGGTTACAAGATTTACCAAGATTACTAATGGACTCTCTTCTTTAGGTGAAGATATCAACAATGATCAAAGAGTAAGGAAGATCATCCGAGCTCTTCCTCCTTCATGGGAAGTTAAAGCAACAACCTTGAAGGAACTCAATGACAATGAAGAGGTGGAGCTTATAGGTCTCATTGGGAACCTCAAAACCCATGAGATGGAAAGGAAAGCAAGGGAGGATATGGCTCCTTCCAAAAAGAAGACTATCGCCTTTAAGAGTCAAGCTACACACTCCGATGAAGACGATGAAGAAGAAGATGATGAGGAGCTCTCACTCCTTGTTAAGAATGTCCGGAGGATGTACAACAAGGCGAAGTACCAAGGTAGAAGAAGATGGCAAGGAGGAAAAGAAGAAAGAAGGATCACTTGTTTCAATTGCCAAAAGCCCGGACACATTGTTGCGGAGTGTCCGGACAAAGCTAAGCCCTCCACATCAAAGAAGCCCTATAAGAAGAAGGCTATGAAGGCAACTTGGGATTCGGAGACCGAATCCGAAGAAGAGATCGACACCGCCAACATGTGCTTCATGGCCAATGAAAGCACAAGCAAGGTAACCCCTTCCACCCTTTTGATGATGAACTCTCCATGGATGAACTAGGAGAAGCTTTTGTTGAATTGTCACAAAATTATGATTTCTTAAAAAAAAAGTATTTAAAGATGAAAAAGGAAAATGAATCTTTAAGTCATCAAGTTTTTACTCTTACAAAAGAAAAGGATGATTTGGTTTCCACCTTGGCCACTACTAAGAATGATTTTGAAAAATATAAGATTTCTTGCAAAGGTAAGGCCCCACTAATTGATTCTAATGAAGTTTTTATGCTTAAGGAAAGATTAGACTCATTAAGTATTGTTTTGAAAAATTGTGAGTTTAACAAGAAGAAAATTGAGGCTATGTTTCCTAAGAAACAAGCCCCAAAGAAAAATGCTCATGCTCATGTTCATGTTCATGCTACACAACCTAAACAACATGGCAAAACCCCAAAACATGCTCACACTACACATACACATCATGCATTCATGTATGGTAGAGTGTTCTCATGTTCACATTGTTGACGGAAAGGGCACTTAGCCAATTTTTGCTATGATAGATTAAACGTATCACGTCATAATGTTTGGGTTCGAGGCACTAACTTTAAAGGACCCAAGAAAGTTTGGGTACCAAAATCAACAATTATGTTAAATGATGTAGGTACTTTCCAAATCCCAACGACGTAGAGGATTGTGGTATCTTGATAGCGGTTGCTCAAGGCACATGACTTGGGACATCAACAACTTTGCAACCCTATCAAGATATCATGAAGGTGGCACCGTCACCTTCGGAGATGACGCCAAGGGTAAAATCATCGGTATTGGTAATGTAAAACTTGGCACCTCTCCTTTAATTGAAAATGTAGTTTTAGTTGATGGCCTCAAGCATAATCTCTTGAGTGTTAGTCAACTTTGTGATAAAGGTTTTGATGTTGTTTTTGATAATGTTGCTTGTAAAGTAATTGATAGAACTTCTAATGTTTGTGTATTTTCTGATTTTCGTGAAAGTAATGTTTATATGATTGATATGTTAAATATGTCTTGTAATATTACTTGTATGAAAGCCCTCGATGATGACTCTTGGTTGTGGCATAGGAGATTAGGGCATATTTCTTTCGATCACATTTCTAGGTTAAACACAAAGGAAATGGTGAAAGGTATTCCTTACTTGAATTTTGAAAAGGACCGAGTTTGTGACGCATGTCAATTTGGGAAACAAACTAAGTCTTCTTTCAAGTCAATTAAGGATATCATGACATCACGTCCTTTGGAGTTAATCCATATGGATCTTTTTGGCCCTACACAAACCAAAAGTCTAAGTGGGAATAGATTTGCTTATGTTTTGGTTGATGACTTTTCAAGATTTACTTAGGTTTTCTTTCTTGAACACAAAAATCAAGCATTTTCGTATTTCCAAACTTTTAAGAAAAGAGTTGAAAAAGAAAAAGATGTTTCAATTTTGAGAATAAGAAGTGATAAAGGAGGTGAATTCATTAACCAACCCTTTACCACTTTTTGTGATGAACATGGAATAAAGCATGAACTTTCTTGTCCTAGAACTCCACAACAAAATGGAGTAGTTGAACGGAAAAATAGAACATTACAAGAGATGGCTAGGACAATGCTAAGTGAATATGGTCTACCACATTATTTGTGGGCCGAGGCCGTTAATACATCATGCTATATATCAAATCGTGTTTTCTTGTGTAAAAATACTACTAAAACTTCTTTTGAAATGTATTTTTCTAGAAAACCTAATGTTTCTTATTTTAAAGTTTTTGGTTGCAAATGCTTTGTTTTAAATACAAAAGATAATTTAGGAAAGTTTGATGCTAGATCTTATGAGGCTATTTTTGTAGGTTACTCAAACACTAGTAAGGCTTATAGAGTTTTCATTAGATCATCATTGACTATTGAAGAGTTTATTCATGTTAAGTTTGAGGAATCTAACAAGTTTGTTAAGAATGTTGTACAAATAGATGCATTGGATGAAGGTTTGGAGAAAGTGACCTTGGAGGATGCTTCTACTATGGGAGACAAACCAAAGGATGATGAAGGAAGCGAAGCTAAGGTGGAAGAGGCACAAGGAAATGAAAATCAAACACATGAGGTGGAGCCTACTCAACCACTACCAAAGGATTGGAGATACAATCCACATCATCCCAAGGACCTCGTCATAGGTGAAGTATCAAAAGGGGTAACTACTCGCTCTAGACTTCATAACTATTGTGGTAATTATGCATTCATTTCTCATATTGAACCCAAAAATGTCCTCGAAGCCGAGGCCGATTCATATTGGTTGCTAGCCATGCAAGAGGAGCTCAATCAATTTGAGCGCAACCAAGTTTGGCACCTTGTTCCTAGACCCCACGATAGACCAACAATTGGTACTAAGTGGATCTTTAAGAACAAGTTGGATGAATCGGGTAATGTAGTTAGAAACAAGGCTAGGTTAGTTGCCCAAGGTTACACTCAAATCGAAGGGATCGATTTTGAAGAAACCTTTGCACCCGTAGCACGGCTTGAAGCCATACGGATGACACTAGCATTTGCCTCATATAAAGATTTCAAATTATTTCAAATGGATGTTAAAAGTGCTTTTCTAAATGGATTTATTGAGGAGGAGGTGTATGTTGAACAACCCCCCGGGTTTGTTGATCCTACACATTCGGATTTTGTTTTTTAAATTAGATAAAGCTCTTTATGGTTTAAAACAAGCCCCTAGGGCTTGGTATGAAAGACTTTCTTCATTTTTGATTTCAAATGGTTTTAAGAAAGGTAAAATTGACACAACTTTGTTTACAAAACTTGTGGAAAAGGATATTCTTATTGTGCAAATTTATGTGGATGATATTATTTTTGGTTCTACTAATGAATCTCTTTGCAAAGCTTT
Organism: Agave tequilana; assembly: GCA_038442645.1. Lineage (NCBI taxonomy): Eukaryota > Viridiplantae > Streptophyta > Magnoliopsida > Asparagales > Asparagaceae > Agave > Agave tequilana. Next base: position 103,466 of record JAVJIF010033342.1, on the reverse strand, counting down.
TGAGTCATGCATGAAGGATGAATTTGAAATGTCTATGATGGGGGAGCTCAACTATTTCCTTGGACTCCAAATCAAGCAAAAGAAGGATGGGATCTTCATCAATCAAGCCAAGTACACAAAGGAACTAATCAAAAGGTTTGGGCTTGAAGGATCGAAAGTAAGCAAAACTCCCATGGCAACAACTACAAAGCTTGACAAGGATGAACAAGGTAAAAGTGTAGACATTAAATTATATCGTAGCATGATTGGTAGCTTGCTTTATTTGACGGCTAGTAGGCCGGATATTATGTTTTCTGTTTGTCTTTGTGCACGTTTTCAATCTTGTCAACTCCAATTGGGCTCAAGGAACAAGTGTTGAAGATTATATGAAGAAGCCTATTGAAGATCTTGAAGTCCTTAGAAATATTGTAAGAAATAGAATGTTAAAGTTTGAGTATATGAAATTTGGCTCTAGGATTTGCACACACACTTGTTTCATATATTTCCTATGTTTTGAAAAAGGTTATTTCTAAGTTTTATGCCTAGTTTATATATACATGTACCAAAAGCTTTATATCTTGAAAATCTTGTATAAAACATGTGTATAAACTATTTTCTGCATAATACTTAGCTATATGTATTTTTAAAATATTTCTCAAAATTTTTCTAACTCAAAACCAGCCCAGTTTTCTGTTTCAGGCAACTCCGGCCGACCGGCCCGGTCGACCGGCGATGTGTCTGGACATGCACTGTTTGTGCATGTCTGTCGGTCGACCGGACCGGTCGACCGACGGAGAGCAAATTGCTCACAGGTTTTTTCGGTCGACCGGACCGGTCGACCGGAAGAAGGAAACTGTGTTTCCTCTTTTGGGACGGTCGACCGGACCGGTCGACCGAGAGCCAACGGCTCTTTGCAGCTGGCCTGGCGGTCGACCGGACCGATCGACTGCCAAGCCTGCTATAGCCTAACGGCTCTTTCCTCTTTGGGCTATTCTGAAAAACTGTTTTTGTTTTCAACTTTAACAGATTTTTGGAGAGTTGTTGGGGAGCTTTTGCAGGTTAAATTAGGTGTAAAGAAATTGTTTTAAACCTATTTTCTAACCCTATAAATAGAGGAGAAGTCTCTCTTGCATATCACTAAGAAAAATCCTCAAGTTTGTGTTGTTTTCAAAAGAGAAAAGAAAAGAGTTTAAAGCTTTCATTCCAATTCTTTTTGAGCTTGTTTTTCAGTTGTGTTTGATTACTAATATCACTCTACAACTGAAAGTTTTCTCACCACACTTCATAGAGCCAAAATCCTATACTCATTCTATAGTGAAGTTGTAATAGAAGTGAGAGTGTTTGTAAAAGAGTTTGAGAAAAAGTGTAGTGATCTTGTTGTGATCACTTTGTTCTTGTAATCCTTTCCTTGTGGAGCAACCTCTTCGGTAGAGGTCCTTTGTACTCGGTGGAACTCGGTGCTCGGTCTTCGGTAGACCAAATTGTAAAGGCGTCCTCGGTGGATAGTGGAAACCCTTCACGGAGGTGAAGGCGGGGAGAAGAGCGGTGGCTCGAACCTCGAAACAAATCACTTTGTTTGCGATTGCCTTTGCATCTAATTCTTACTTTACTTTTCAATAGCTCCTTATTGCTTTCTATTGCATACTTGTGATATTGTTTGAATCTCTTGTGATACTATTTGCTTGCTTGTAATTCTTGCCATATATCATTGTGTTTGCATCATTCTTCATATCATCCATTTCATACTTGTGTGTGCCAATCCCGTACTCATCCAACAAGAGCTTCACATAGCACCTCAACCCATATCAAGGGGAATCAAGAGGAGTTTAGTCCAGAGCCTCGCAAGAGGAATTCGGCTACACTTGTTGAATTGTACTAAGTTGAGCCTCACTTGTTTTAGGTTCCGCATTTAGAGAGTTAAAATTTTTAAGATTAGCAATCACACCTATTCACCCCCCTCTAGGTGTTTTTCAATTTGGCCCTACTCAAACCAAATGTCTAAGTGGGAATAGATTTGCATTTGTTTTGGTTGATGACTTTTCACGGTTTACTTGGGTTTTCTTTCTTGAACACAAAAATCAAGCCTTTTCACATTTTCAAGCCTTTAAGAAAAGAGTTGAAAAGGAAAAAGAGTCTTCAATTTTAAGAATAAGAAGTGATAGAGGAGGTGAGTTCATTAACCTACCCTTTACCACTTTTTGTGAAGAACATGGAATTAAGCATGAACTTTCTTGTCCTAGAACTCCACAACAAAATGGAGTAGTTGAACGGAAAAATCGAACTTTATAAGAGATGGCTAGGACAATGCTAAGTGAATATGGTCTACCACATTATTTGTGGGCCGAGGCCGTTAATACATCATGTTATATATCAAATCGTGTTTTCTTGTGTAAAAATACTTCAAAGACTTCTTTTGAAATGTACTTTTCTAGAAAACCAAATGTTTCATATTTCAAGGTTTTTGGATGCAAATATTTTGTTTTAAATACAAAAGATAATTTAGGAAAATTTGATGCTAGATCTTATGAGGCTATTTTTGTGGGTTATTTTAATACAAGTAAGGCTTATAGAATCTTCAATAGATCATCTTTGACTATTGAGGAATCTATACATGTTAAGTTTGAAGAATCTAACTTGTTTGTTAAGAATGTTGTAGAAATAGATGCTTTGGATAAGGCTTGGAGAAGTGACCTTGGAGGATACACCTATTATGGGAGACAAGCCAAAGGATGATGAAGGAAGTGAAGCTAAAGTAGAAGAGGCTCAAGGAAATGAAATTCAATCAATTAAAGTGGAGCCTACTCAACAACTTCCAAAGGATTGGAGATACAATCCTCATCATCCCAAGGACCTCGTCATAGGTGAAGTATCAAAAGGGGTAACCACTCGCACTAAACTTCATGACTTTTGTGGACATTATGCATTTATTTCTCATGTTGAACCCAAGAACGTCCTCGAAGCCGAGGCCAATTCATATTGGTTGCTAGCCATGCAAGAGGAACTCAATCAATTTGAGCGCAACCAAGTTTGGCACCTTGTTCCTAGGCCCCACGATAGACCAACAATGGTACTAAGTGGATCTTTAAGAACAAGTTGGATGAATCGGGTAACGTTGTTAGGAATAAAGCTAGGTTAGTTGCCCAAGGTTACACTCAAATCGAAGGAATTGATTTTGAAGAAACCTTTGCACCCGTAGCACGGCTTGAAGCCATACGGATGACACTAGCATTTGCCTCATATAAAGATTTTAAATTATTTCAAATGGATGTTAAAAGTGCTTTTCTAAATGGTTTTATTGAAGAGGAGGTGTATGTTGAACAACCCCCCGGGTTTGTTGATCCTACACATCCGGATTTTGTGTTTAAATTAGATAAAGCTCTTTATGGTTTAAAACAAGCCCCTAGGGCTTGGTATGAAAGACTTTCTTCATTTTTAATTTCAAATGGTTTTAAGAAAGGAAAAATTGATACAACATTGTTTACAAAACATGTAGAAAATGATATTCTTATTGTGCAAATTTATGTTGATGACATTATTTTTGGTTCTACTAATGAATCTCTTTGCCAAGCTTTTGAATCATGCATGAAGGAAGAATTTGAAATGTCTATGATGGGGGAACTTAACTATTTCCTTGGACTCCAAATCAAGCAAAGGAAGGATGGGATCTTCATCAATCAAGCCAAGTACACAAAGGAATTAATCAAAAGGTTCGGGCTTGAAGGATCTAAAGTGAGCAAAACTCCCATGGCAACAACCACAAAGCTTGATAAGGATGAACAAGGTAAAAGTGTAGACATTAAGTTTTATCGTAGCATGATTGGTAGTTTATTGTATTTGACGGCTAGTAGGCCGGATATTATGTTTTGTGTTTGTCTTTGTGCTCGTTTTCAATCATGTCCTAAAGAGTCTCATATAATTGCGGTTAAACGCATAATTAGATACCTTAAGGGTACTATTGAAATGGGTTTGTGGTATCCGAAAACCGGGCAATTTTCAATGACGAGTTTTTCGGATGCCGACTATGCCGGTTGTAGGGTAGATAGGAAGTGCACAAGTGGAACATGTCAATTCCTAGGTAATTGTCTTGTATCTTGGTCTTCCAAAAAGCAAAATTCGGTAGCTCTTTCAACCGCCGAGGCGGAGTATGTTGCAGCCGGAGCTTGTTGTGCACAAGTTCTATGGATGAAACATACTCTCCTTGACTATGATTTGCATTTTGATCATATTAAAATATTTTGTGATAATACTAGTACAATTCATATGACAAAGAATGCAAATCAACATAGTAAAACTAAGCACATTGACATTAGATATCACTTCCTTAGAGATCATTATGAGAAAGGTGATATTGATATTGATTATATTTCTACCGATTTTCAACTTGCCGATATTTTTACTAAACCATTAGATTATGCTAGATTCTCTTTTATTTGTGGTGAGTTGAATGTTTGTATTATGGATTCTTAAAGATAACATTCTTTTGTTTTGTTGGTTTTGTTTAACCCTTTTTGATGTATGACAAAAAGGGGGAGAAAAAGTATAAGTTTGTTTGTTGTTTATATAAGTTTGTTTGTTGTTTATTGTTTATTTAAGTTTTTGACAAAACTATTGTGTTTTCAATACTTTATGTATCTTACTTAAGTTTTTGACAAAACTATTGTGTTTTCAATGCTTTATGTATTTAGCTTTTCATAGTCATTCTTGATACATAGCATTATTTGAGGGGGAGCTTTCCAAGCTCTTCTTCCATTATTGTTTAAAATAACTTATATGTTTTGTCATCATCAAAAAGGGGGAGATTGTTGGCCCAAGGTTACAATCACCCGTTTTTAGTGTATTTTGATGATTACAAAACATATTAGTTATTTGTACTAATAATGTTTGTTGTTTTAGTGTGTTTCAGGGTTCTAATTAAACTAGAAGTTTTCTTCCCTAAAGGAAAGCGTTTTGACTCAAGTCACCTCAATTTGGGCTCAAGAATCAAGTTTTGAAGATCATATGGTGAAGCCCTCTTGAAGCACTTGTAGTACTTAGAACCAATGTAAGAAATAGTTTGTTAAAGTTTGAGTTTTGGAAATTGGTTCTAGGATACACACACAAAAGTTTATATTTAAGTTTTCATGTCAAAACTTTTGTTTCATGCCTTAGTATATATATACATGACCCTAAGTTTTACAAAAATGAATATCATGTTTAGATCATGTATGTATACTCTTTCCAGCATATTACTTAATTTTCTTTACTTCAAAACATTTTTACAAAATTTCTCAAGTTCAGAATTCTGCTATTTTTCTGTTTCAGGCTAGACCGGCCGACTGGCCCGGTCGACCGGCACCTGCACAGGACATGCACGATTGTGCATGTCTGTCGGCCGATCGCCCAGGTCGACCAACTGTCTGCAGTTTGCTCTCGGGTTTTCTGGGTCGACCGCCGGGTCGACCGCCCGTAGAAAATTGTGTTTTTCTTTTAGAGGACGGTCGACCCTGGGGTCGACCGGAGCCCAACGGCTCTTTTCAGCTGAGTGGACGGTCGACCCGGGCGGTCGACCGCCAGGCCTGCAAAAGCCCAACGGCTCTTTCCTCTTTTGTGCAATTCTGAAATCTGTCTTTTTAATCTGTTTTGGCAGACTTTTTCTGAGGTTTTGGAGATCTTTTTCAGAGCAAATAAGCTTAAAATAATTGTTTTTAACCTATTTCTCTCCCTATAAATAGAGGAGAAGAGTCTCTTACAAAATACCAAGAAAAATCCTCAAGTTTTCATAGTTTTCAAAAAGAAAAGAAAAGTGTTTAAGCTCTTCATCTCCAACTCTTTCTTGAGCTTATTTTCAGTTGTGTTTGTTAGCAAAAATCATTCTACAACTGAGTTTTTCTCACCACACTTCATAGAGCCAAAAATCCCTTACTCATTCTATAAGGAAGTTGTAAAAGAGTGAGAAATTGTAAAGAGTTTAGTGATCTTGTTGTGATCACTTTGGTTACTTGTTACTTCTTCTTGTTCTTGTGGAGACACCTCTTCGGTAGAGGTTATTGTAATTGGTGGAGCTCGGTGCTCGGGTCTTCGGTAGACCGTTGTAAGCGTCCTCGGTGGATAGTGGAAACCCTTCACGGAGGTGAAGGCGGGGAGTAGAGCGGTGGCTCGAACCTCGAAACAAACATCTTGTGTTTGCGATTGCCTTGTGTCCATTTTGCTTTAAATTTCTCTTGCACTCTATTGCTTTCAATTACTTGCTTGAGATCTAGTTTTCTTTCCTTGTGATATTGCCTCTAGTTTGTGTTACTTGTGATATATCTTGTGTGCATTTCATCATTGCATATTATTCACACTTTGTTCGATCAATTCTCATACAATAAGGTTGCATTGCGCACCTCTAACCCATTCAAGGGGAATCAGGAGGAAGGAGTTCAGAACCCTTCACGGGGTATTCGGCTCTTAGTCTTGTTTTGAGAGATCGTTGCATCATTCATCCATCATAATTTTAAAAGGATTGTTAGATTAGCAATTACACATATTCACCCCTCTCTAGGTGTTTTTCAATAGAACGGTGCGTGCTCTGAAGACAGCCGATATATCTAGGAGACATGGTACAATCTAATATCAATAGGGGTGCTTGACGAAGGAGGATGGCTCCAAGTGCAACAAGGTGTCGTCATAGTTAGCCAATGACACAGGTAATCCTGGAAGGATAGAATTGTGAAGGGATATACAAGCTAAAGGAAAGAAACTTAGTTCGAGATGGAGTTCCAACGACAAGCTTGAAAGAGAGCTCATCATGAGGTGGAGCTTCAAGGATAACTGCGACGGGACATGAACTGGGTCAAAGTGTTATAGGAAAGAGAAATAGTGCATTCAAGAAAAGCCAAGATGGCCCAAGTCATGATGGTGAATCAGCTAAAGGCCCTAAGGGAAGGGCCAAAAGAAATAAAGGCTTCACGGTATGGTTACAATCAAGAAGAGAATCAAAGTGCAACCTTAAAATTTCCAAGGTGTTTTTCTAAGACTTGTAAAGTAAGTAAAGGTGGAGATTGTTAAAAATTTGCCTTGTTTTCAAGTAGGAAATGATGATTAAGAAGATTCAATAGAATTGGAGAAGACAGATGAACTTGGATAAGAAGTAAATCCAGAAAACATGTGACAGTCGATAGGCCTATCGGCTGTGTACAAAAGGCTGTCGATAGGGACTGTCGACAGCAAGATACAAAGAAAAAAAAGATAGCTCAGTCTGTCGATAGGTGGCAGACGCTGTTGATGGACTGGCACACCTGTCGACAACTAGAGTCAAAATCTTATTCATGTTTCTTTTTCTGACGCGTTCAAGTTTCTTTTCTGACGGACTCCGAATAAAACTCAATTTTTATTCAATAAAGATATATTTTTAATTTTGAAGGGTCTATAATTCTTCTAGATCAAGAAAATCAACCCCTACAAGGATTGATCAAGTTCTTCAAGCATCCGACGATCAAGATCATCTCATAGTTAGAATAGAGTTTGGATTGTAAAACTCTATAAATAAAGATTGTAACCTAGTATATTGTAATACAGATGATGAAGAGGAAGCTAAGAAAGAGAAGAAGGTGACGATGCATAGAGAGAAAGTATACTCTTGTAATTTTGCGAGAGTCAAGAAGAAGGTGAATAGTCTTGTGAGAAGTAAGGGGAATGTTAGATCTCTTGTACCAAGTTTATTAATAAAACTCTCTTAAGTTCTCTCTCAGTAGACGTACGCCAAGTTTGGGCCGAAGCATGTTAAATTCTCAGGTTATTATTTCTAATCTTTTGTCTTGATATTTCTAGTTTGCTCTACAATAGTTTTCCTTTCGCTAGTACTACATATTGTCAAGATTCCGCTCTGCACAACAAGGAGAACTACTTGGTCCTCTAGCTTCAGTCCCCTTGCCCGCTTACGAGAAATGTCTTGCAAGCAAGTCGACAGAAAACTATTTGAAAAAGCTAAACACGCATCAATGCTACTTGATTTAATCCATTTTGACATCTATGGACCCTTTCATGTGAAGGCTCGGAACGGATGCACCTATTATATCATTTTTATTGATGTTTTTTTGTGATGGGAATACAATAAAGAAATAAATAAAATAAATAAATAATAAAGTGTTCTTTCATAATAGACCAGATAAAATGAAAGTTAAAGAATTTTAATTTTGGAAGCCGAGGTTCACTATCTAAAGTGCGGTGCTTCTTTTCCTTTTGTATGTACGCTAGCGAGTTTGCAAGCAATGTATTTACATAACACCACAAAAATTCATGGTTCTTTTGAATCAAAATTCTTCTCGCATTAAGTTGTTTATAAGGTAAATTAGCTTATTTTAATTTGCTATTTAACGTGCATAGCTCGGGCAATCTGATTTTTCTCATATCTCCGATGGCCACGTGAGCTAGACTACTGTTATATATTCCTAACATAACAATAGTAAGTAGTAACATGGGGCATAAAACTTTAAAAAAAAAAAAAATCTAAACATTTGGGTTCAGCTCGGGCCTAGTTCGACACGTGCCTTGCTCGAGCCGTGGGCCTCCTTTCTCAAACCCAGGCACGCCTTGTGTTTGGAGGCGAGCCGACGTCGGGAGTAGGTCTGGGTGAACTAGACCGGGCCGGACCGGTCCCGTGTGGGTAGGCGGGCTGAAGCAAGCCCGTTCGAAACCCTAAGTGAAGGCTTTGATCAGCGACTCCAAGTCCAACCGCTAAACTAGAATGCATCTAGATCGTCACGTGTCTTTTCTTCCCTTTCCCTTCTTTATTTTAAAAAAGAAAAGGAAAAAGGGAAAAAAAAAAACCCAAACCCCAACCCCCAACCCCTTTCCTAAAAAAAGTTGATTTTCAAAACAAAACAAGCAGCAAACTCAGCCGCTTCTCCTCTTCCCCTTCCACTTGGAACAAACAGCGGTCGCCCTCGCCCTCGCCCTCGCCCTCGCCCTCAGCTTCCACGTCTCTGCATCCATCTGCTTCAAGTACTGGCGCTTGCGAGCTTGGGTTTCTTCTGATCTCGGTGAATGCCGCCAAAGCTTCTTCTCTCGGATCAGATCAGGTACTCTAATCGCCGCTGCTTCAGCTCTTTCGGTGTCGAATCTGCCTTTTCTTTTTCACGAGATTTATATGTGAACTGTATATGTTCTCTGTAAGATTGTTTATGGCCTGCTTTGATTTTATCACCTTTGTTGTTTTGAAACTGGATTCTGTTGTATTAAAGCTCGGAGAGAGATAATGTAGGCTTGGTTTTGATTTAAGTGCAGAATTACTTGAAATTTAAGGACAATTTCATAGAATAGAAATAAATTCAAGCTAAAAGTAGAATAAATGATATATCAAGAACTGATTTGATGTGGTCATGCAGACAGATCATAGATGAGAGGAGTTGCCTCGACATAGCACATGCATGTAGGTGACTGGTGATGGATGTTGAAACGAAGGAATAGTTGGAGCTTGGAATGACACTTCTAAGTTCTCTTCTAAGAGCTATTGGCAAAGAGGGTCTCACAAACCCTTTCCTAATTTGACGGCCACAATAAAAGTTGCTCCAGCTTTAGGAACCTTGATGTGCAACAGGTACTTTATGTGCTGGCCCCGGATATCGGAAAGTTTAGTGTGAGCCGATGTCATATGGATGGTTGGTGGTTACTTTTAGAGTTTGTGCTAGAGTAGGCCATGATGTTCAGCATTCAATACTTGTTGATGCATGACATTAAATCACAGAGTTTCTTTTTAGGTGGATCTAAACACTTTTCTCATTAGAGGTTTGCGACATTGGAGTCCAGATCCATATGTTTATACCTCCAAATATTCTTACCCAGTAATTTACTGGGCTTTTATGGACAATAATAAGTTAAATTCTTTCTGGAAATAGAAAACTTGCAATTATATAGGTTACTTTATATTTTATGGTAATTCCCTGGCTTCTATTTTCAGCATAAAAATGCTAATTACATCCAAAGTTTTGTGTTAACATTGTCATATAAAACAATTCTGCTGAAAGATATTTTACTTTTTTTTTTTGTTTTCCTTTTGGAGATAAAGCCTTAGCTTTGTTACAGGACTACAAACAAATCCTCATCTATGACATGAAGCTCATCTAACAGGATGCCAGAAATTCTGAATCCAAGTACCAAAAAACATATGTCCTGCTATTCCTTACTGAGTTACAAGATATTTAATATCATGCAAACGCCGGTTTTTTTGGTGTGAAAGTATTCGATTTAAATCAGGTAGAAATTTAGCAAACTAAAAAGTTCATATTGGGCTGGAAATTTAAAATAGTTTAGTGCTTGCAACTGATTTATTGTGTATAACTAAGTTAACTTACCAATTACCAGTTGCACCTGCTGAGCCCGAGGCCTAGCTAATGTTGTAAATGTTGAGTGATTGAACGAACAAATAGTCCCACGTCAACTAGACATGGGGATGGTCTTGAGTATATAAGGATTTGTGCAACTCCACCTAGAAGGATAGTCTTTTGGGATGGTGCCCCAAGTCCTTACAATTGGTATTAGAGCCATGCGCCGAACTTAGTCGTGTGTGTGGGTGATGTTCGACCCCCAAATGGGCGCAAAAGGTGCATTGGTGGGTCCTGTAAAACTAATTGGCTCTCAGAAATTTATTAGTGGTGCTCTTGCTTCGCATAAGGCGTGGGGCCAACTACACACGGTAAAGAGGAGTGATAAGCTGCAATTGTTGCTACACGTAAGGTGTGTCCGCTTCGCGTGGTGAAGAAGTTATGATCTTGATGGAGCATTTGGTCTTCCATTGTGAAGATAATTAAGCTTGCATGAGAAGGCCCAGACTCTTTGTTCGAGGGGAATGGTAGAGTAATTCGACGAACAAATAGTCCCACATCGAATAGACATGGGGATGGTCTATAAGGATTTAGGCAACTCCACTTAGAAGGTTAGTCTTTTGGGATGATGCCCCAAGTCCTTACAGTAAAGAGTTGGGGATGAGTTGTTGGAGATCCTATGTTCAAGTCCACCTTCAGCCTTTGATCAGTCAAATACTAGTGTTACCAAGATGAAAATAAGCTTATTATTCTTTTATTTATTGCATATTGGCTTCAAATTGTACTGGTTCTTACTATGTTAATTAGTCTGTGTAAGAGAGAGAGGAGTGAGAACTGTACGTTCTCTCTCATTTTCTATATATATATGTCCTCAAGGGGGTGCTCGACTGGTTAGATCGTGAGTTTTCTCCCTAGCTGGTCGCCGATTCGAATCCCTTGATAGGCATTTGCTCCCGGAAATTTTATTTCCGCGATTTACCCAGGACTGTATAGGAAAACTTCCCAGGGCAGGGTGCAAAGACCCCACGGGATTAGTCAGGGTGTGCTAAGCGACCTCGGATACTGGGATGGATTCCATATATATATATATATGTATATATATGAAAATCTTCAAATGAGAAACTTTCTCAAAATATCACATATATTTTCTAACACTTGTTGCATGGGTAAAAAGCTCAGAATCGCTTGATTTCTTATTGGTAGCCTAAATAAAGTATGTAGATCAAGGTAAACGGTTGGATCATCCACATGATCGCTCCTATATGATTTTCTCACGGTCTTCGTGTGAGAAAGTTTCTCACACGAAGACCTCCCTATATATATATATATATATATATATATATATATATATATATATATATATATAGACTTGTGTCATTCTGGAAGGATTTGAGGCCGAATCCTTCTTACTCAATTGCAACTTACGACATCCGAATGCAAGATCCACTCCGTTAAAGTTGATCTACATTATTTCAAGTAATTAAAAAAATCAAAAATCATGTATTTTGAATACTTTTTTGCCCATCTATCAAGTAGGCACAAAATAGACGGCCAAAGTAGTGGGTTGGTTAGTTTAATGGTGTAGAATATTTGAAATCTAACAAAAATTGGTATGTGAGGGTTTTTAAGTGTTTAGGTCATGATGAAATGGTCGGATCGAGAATTTGTATGTCTAAGATGTAGATCTAAGTAATATGCTCTTTTCAACCGCCCATCTTGCGCCTACTTGGTGGATGGGCAAAAAGTATTCAAAATACATGATTTTTAATTTTTAGTTACTTAAAATAATGTAGATCAACTTCAACGGAGTGGATCTTGCACTCAGATGTCGTAGGACTATATTTGAGTGAGAAGGATTCGGCCTCGAATTCTTGCAGAATGACACAAGTCTATCTCTCTATATAGTAGTGATCCAGTGAGAAAGTTAACTTAGATGCGAAGATGAGAAAGGAGACGTAGGATTATCTTTTGGGTGGTTAAGATTAGTTTTTGAGTTGGTTAAGTTGTGGGTTGATTAATTTAGTTTTTGGGTTTAATTTTATTTCCTCCAAATCTAATCTCAACCACTCAGAAACTAATCCGACGGTTCTTATGTTCCTTTCTCATCTTCTCACCCTAAGCCAGCTTTCTCGCTGGATCACTACTCTCTCTCTCTCTCTCTCCCCCCATATATATATATATATATATATATATATATATATATATATATATATATATGGTGTGCAGTGATGGGACTTTTATTTTCCCCCCCAATTGTGTTTTTTCCCTTATTGTGGGAATTTTTTCTCTTCTTTTTTTGTTTTGGGGGTGGGGTGGGCTCTCTCTCTCTCTCTCTCTCTCTCTCTCTCTCTCTAGTGTGCAGCGATGGACCTTTTTTCCCCTTCTTTTTGGATTTCCCCCACTTTTGGTGGTGGTTTTTTTGTGTGTGTATAGTGGTTTTTTTTTTTTTTTTTGGGGGGGGGGGGGGGGGGGGGTTATGTGGGGGGAGAACTACATTTTAAAGTGTGATTAGTGAACTCAGACCAACTATGAGTCTATGATATGTATCTGGACTTGCTCAAGCTTATTAAGGATCTTAATTGTTTGGGCTATGGTAAATCTGAACATGAATGGGACATATGACTGATTGAGCCAGTTTGGCTGAATATGTTATTTATGTCCACTCGCCTCAAAAAAGTTTCAGCAAAGGTGTTTGGCTCTACAGCCTACAGGTAATAGACAGAAATTATAGATTCTACTCAAAAATTTCACAAGTAATAGACAGAAGTTTTAGGTTCTACTCAAAATTCTCTGTTCTGAATGATAACCAGATTCCACCATTTGCTTTTCAATTTTATTGTCCTCACCTTAGGACTTGCTGCTTCTCTTCTGTTCTTCAGGTTGGCATTAAGTAATAATGCAACTGCTGATCTTACTCTTGCCATTTTCTGTTGGGAGTTTCCATAATCCTTCTGTTCAGGATTTTGTTTAAGATCATCTGGACATGATTATTCTTTTGTTTCTCTCAGGTTATTTTTATTAGTTTTAAAGAGTTATTCTCATTACCATTATAATGCTTCAGCTCTGGCCTGGTCATGCAGTACAGTGCATTTCTTGAAGCTATACTGATGAAATTTCTGAAGAGTATTATAGGAGTTGATCGATGCTTTATTGAGAATGAGATGAATAGTTGGGTTACATAGTCATCCCTTCTTGATCAGAAAAGAGGCATGGTAATAAAGCTTACACTTCTGATTGTTTTTTCTTAAATATCACCAGTATACTTCAACTGCAATTTGACTGCTGATGATGTATTTGCAGAGCACATACTCGTTTAAGACTTCAAAGTGGTCACGGTTCCCATTAAGGGTGGTTCTTCTCATCTTTGTCATAATATTTGGTGTTTACATGTGCTCTGTTTATCTGGAGCAGATTTCCCTGCAGAAATATCCGGGGAAAATATCATTTTCTAGCAGAAAGGCAGAATCAGATTGTGCTTTACATGACATCAGACCTGAGGAGATCCCCTATGTGCATTTTCCTCAACCCAAAACTTTTAGCAGGTGGTATTTAATTTCTCTAGTGTTTCCCATCATGCTTATATTTTCTTATTCTGATTCGAGGTGCTAACTCAAGCAGGAGAGAATGCTTGTGCACTCCTGTCCGCTTCTTTGTTCTTTTGTCCATCCAAAGATCCGGAAGTGGGTGGTTTGAAACTCTGCTAAATAGTCATCCGAATATTAGTTCAAATGGGGAGATCTTTTCAGTTAAGGAAAGAAGAGGTAATATCACAGCGATCCTTCGGACATTAGATGCTGTCTATAACTTGGACTGGCTAAGTAGTGCTGCAAAAAATGAATGTGTGGCGGCAGTTGGCTTTAAGTGGATGCTAAACCAGGTTTCCTTTTTTTTTCACCATTTCTATAAGCCGCTAATTTTCTGCGAGTATAAGAACTTCTGCATCATTGTTTATGAATCTGATTCTAACATTATATACCATCACACTTTCCCTTCTCTGTAGCAGCATGCCGGAACCCGTGGCTGCTTTCTTACTGATTGACTTCACACAAGGAGCTCATTTCTTGCGTTGCATCACTTGCTGACATTCCGGGAAAAAAGTCCTTTTTTATTGCTAACCTTAAGTATCATTAGAACATTATCCAAAAAATATATCATTAGAATGTTAGCTTCACAGTTTGAAGGGAGGATGAAAGCTGACTATATAATGTATGATAGCTGTTTTTATGGGAGAAAAGGGACTGTTTTGTGTTTGCAATCAAAAGATGGACTGATATCACACTGATATTTTGTTTCACCAATTTGGGCTTATAAAATTTTCTTTTATGCTGGTTACACTGTTTTCTTGTCGATGAATCACATCTTATTAGCAAAAAGCAGTCTTTGGTCTCATCAGCCTCTTCGCCTCAAATCTTCATATCCCTTTTACTCTAATGCCCATACGTCTACCAGCAAACTCTTTTCTTATGAACTGTATTCAAGTTCACTTTACAAAATTGGCAGCCACTTTTAGAAGAGGAAGATGCAGAACTGATTGCAATCCATTTAAACCCGCAAAGGCAGCAAGTTATCTGAAGTTGTTTTAGTTAAATAACTTTTATCATTTTAATTATTTGATTTTAGATTATGTTTATAGTTAGAATTCAGGGATATCTTTATTAATTCACATTTTTCTCCTGTTTATTAGTCTTTATGAGTTTGAGTTGAATCTCATTTAGGATTTTATGTGTTTATCTTTTTATCTAGTTCCTTATAAACAAGGTTACACATAACTTTATATTTTCAGAATTAAATGAATGAAAAGTTTCTATAGTTACGTGATCAAGTTGATATCACCTTTATGTCTTCTCACCAATACTCTTTTGGTTATCCGCCCCACTTTTTTTCTTATGGCTTCTAACCTTTTTCTTCTCTTCTCTTCCTCAAATTACTGTCTTTCCCCAAACTGTTCTTTTCTAGAGGAATATGTATATAAATAATAAAAAGAGTGCACAAATACACACACACATAGTCGTGTTGTTGCATCAAAAAGATCATTCATAGTTCAATGCATCTAACTTCTTATATTGAAACATATTTAAACTTATCATATTTATGCAAGTTAATATTTTGATGCTTTTTTTTCTTCACTAAAGTATAGCCTTTGATACATGAGGTAAAGTAAATAAATGTCTCAAATAAGTAATGTGAACAAAAAAGTGTAAGACAAATGTAGAACATGTGTCCAAGAAATGCTCAACAAGTGTCTTAAATTAAAAAGTTCGTATATGATTGGGGATAAGTTTGAGAAGCGTCCGATAAGTGTCCTAGGAAGTTTTGGTGTCCGCCACGAGTACCTTGTGTTTTGGCTGCCGATTCGATGACTCTGGAAACAGGAGGCATCGGCTTCATCACTTTGAAAGAAGGGCCGAGTCGGCTTCATAATAGAAGTACCCGTGCTACACTGCTTTTATTGGAGTGGTATTAAAAATCATGAGGTTTATCGAAAGCGTCGGCACCGCTTTTCTTCATGATTTGCCTTCTTGTTCCTGGACATACCCTTTCTTGAAGCATGCTTTTGTCTTAGTTCGGCATTGTTGGGACCATTTTGGCAATAGCAGCAATAAATTGCGTTGAATGCTGCATTTTGTCTTGCAATTCCCTGTGTATTACTTTTGAGAGACTGCAAGGTTTATCAAAAGAGTTGGTTTCATGGTTTGCCTTATTGTTCCTCTATAGGACCCTTTCTTGGAGCATGCTATTTGTTTTGATTTTGGCATAGTCTATGGGACCATTTTGGCAATAATGGCAATAGATAGCAGTCAATGCCGCATTTCGTCATTCAATGCCTTAATATATTTTCAGTGAAGCAGCGACTTACATTCTTCAGAGGCCATTTAGTGTAGGATGCCAACAAATTTTTTAAGACATCATTTCTCAGGGTGTTGTCAAAAGCAAGAAGTCACCAAAATACATGAGGCTCCCCCTCACATGGCATGTTGGGAAGTGCTGATGACATCGGGTTCTAAGGTTGGAAGGGGTCATAACTTTACAGCCAGTAATTCATGAAGGATGGTGTGGCATTATGCTCAGGCAAAACCTTCCCTATTCTCCTCTCTAAATCTTGAAGTGTTGGGGGTTTCCATTAGAACGACTCATCATCTTGTGTCAAATTTGAAAATATTTGGCATGAGTTGCTTTGTACCATCAGGCATAGATGCCTTTCTATGCATAGATGGAAATTTGAAGAGATACTATGAATAAGTTCTCTAGTTACTGGTTTGCCATACATGTGCACGCACGCAGACACATGTATACTGACCTCTTTGTGCATGTAAGATATGCTAGAAGTTTCTCCTGAATAGCTTATTGATTCTTCTAATAGTGTTTCCTTTGTTATGCAGGGGCTCATGGATCATCACAGGGAGATACTTGAATATTTCAAGTCAAAGGGGGTCTCCATAATATTTCTTTTCCGGAGGAATATTCTGCGTAGGTTCATCTCCGTGCTGGCAAATAATTATGACAGACATGCGAAGCAACTAAATGGCACTCACAAGTCCCATGTCCATTCCAAGGAAGAGGTCTCTCTCTCATGCATGCACTCCCTTTTATTTGAAGTTCAATTTTGTCTCTATCAATATAAAATGAAGAGAGTTTTGATTGATCAAAAGGCTAATCTGGACCTAGAATAAGTGAATAACATATAGGCTTCCACTTAATTATATCATCTGTGAAAGGTACCAGAAAAGTTTTACCAGACAATAGCGTGCTCATGGAGTAGATTTTATCACTTGCTTATTTGTCCACCCAATATGTCAAAATATTGTGAACCTCTTTAGTGGATTCAGTGTTTAAACCACCCCCACCCCCAACCAGATTCCCACCCAAACACACACACACACACACACACACACAAAAAGAAGAAAAAAGAAAAGAAAAGAAAAGAAAAGAACTTCAAAATAACTGTCACACCTCCATTCTAACAGTGAAGTAGAGAATTGCATTTGCTCAACCTGCGGAAAACCTGTTAATGGTACTCTAAACTGTACCGGAAGTAAGATGTAAACTACATCGATTGCATCATTAATTTTTTTTCTTTCCTTATGTTTGGAACCATCTTTTATCCTTGGAATTGTTTGCTCTTAGGCTTATACCAATTCAGATTTGAGTTCCATTCCCTACAGTGAACCCTCTTTAGTCTTGCCAGATTGTTTGAGCCTAAACTACATGACCATAAGGTTAGTTTTTCTTTTTTCTACTTAGAGGCTTTATAGGTAATACAGAAATCCCCTTTTTTGAGGCAGACTTTTGGCACCAACCTAGACGATTAACTTTGAGGTTTAAAATTGTCAGTAGAATTTTTTCTGTATATCTATGGAGATGTCTGAATATGGAGAGTCATGCTTCTTAGTTGACACCATTGCTATGGCAAAAGGCTTATTTGATATTGGTGGAACTAGATTCTACCATTTTGTTACTTTAGTTCCCCAATATCAAATAAGACTTTTGTCAAAGAAATGTCCTTGGGATCGTGTTTCTATGATGTCCTCTAAGTTATGTTATTGCAAGATTATCATGGTTTTTTTCATCTGATATCAAGCAGTGTGAAAAATATGGTGAGTCAAACTTTGTAAACCTAAAACGCTGCAAGCTATCTTGATTCTAATTCCAACTCTTAGAATAGTCAGCGCACCCTAGATTCTTTTGCCATGATACTGTTCCTGTTTCCGAGAATGCACAAGGTGATGTTTCTTATAATCTTATTCTAGGACTTGTAGGATTGCTTCATTGACTTAAATAGAACAATAGTTAAGAATGCATCAATCACCAGAAAACCCCACCTTTTGTATGATAGGTATCAGATGGTTCAAATTTACTAGTATTTATTCAGATTTAGAATTTAGATTTGAAGAAGATTTGATATGATTTGGCTAGATTAAGGATTTATTTGAATCTAGATATGGTTAGATTTGATTGAGATTTAGGAGTTATTTAAATCTAGTTTTGGTTAGATTTGATGTTATCAATAATTGCACTTATGATATACGTATTGTAGGCTATATATAGTCATGTAGTGGAAATTGAAAAGTTATGGAATGATTTTGATAAAAAATGAAGCTATTTGTTTTGGGTATTGATTTTGATCCCCATGGATTAAATGATAGGCGGTGAAGCCAAGATCCCGGTTGTGATCCGCGATTATTTCTTTCATTTCTTCTCTTGTTCTTCAATTCTACAAAATCTTCACCACAAATCCTAAATTCCCTTCCGTCCCACATCAATTTTGGTATCAGTGCTAAAACCTGGTATCAGATTTTTTTTTCCTTCTCATTTTTAGATAAAAAAGGTTTACCGTGACAAAAAGAAATCCTTAAAATCTCTTTCAAAAATCACCTGATAATTCAAAATCCTCCATGTTCATCTTCATTCAGCACTATCACAATTCAGCCCCACCATCGCCATCCAGCCCTGCCACTTCAGCAACCCTCGCCCTCGGGGTTCCTCCCTCGAAAATGCTTCACCGTGACACAACCTCCCTTCCCTTCAACAACGCGATGCCAATAACTACATGCCCCCATCATCTCCAATTTTCCTCTTTTGATCATCAAAGTCGACGCCACCAGATCTGCCGCCAACAATAGCCACTAGATCTCTCTCGTGCTCGCGTTGCTACTTACCACTGCATTCACTGGAGATGAATGCTTTCAAGCCGGGGAGATTGATGAGAATCAGATGGTTCAAATTTACTAGCATTTATTCAGATTTAGAATTTAGATTTGAAGACGATTTGACATGATTTGGCTGGATTTAGGATTTATTTGAATCTAAATATAGTTAGATTTGTTGAGATTTAGGAGTTATTTAAATCTAGATTTGGTTAAATTTGATGTTATCAATAATTGCACGTATGGTGTACGTATTGTAGGCTATATATAACCATGTAGTAGAAAATTGAAAAGTTATGGAATGATTTTGATAAAAAATGAAGCTATTTGCGTTGGGTATTGGTTTTGATCCCCATGGATTAAATGATAGGCGGTGAAGCCAAGATCCGAGTTGCGATTTGCAATCATATTTTTCATTTCTTCTCTTGGTCTTTCCCAATTCCATAAAATCCCCACCGCAAACTATAAATTCTCCTCCGTCCCACATCATTGTACCTATTTGTTAGACTACGAAAGGAATACTTATTGATACTGTGAAGATTTACAAAATACAATTACATGAAGTCTTGAGCCATCCCCCCTTTATATATACCTATACAGGATAAATCCTATTCAAACTATGACTCGTAATATTAGGATTTTACAAGATTCCAAATCATATTAGGACTCAATAGTTAAATAATTACTAATTAGTTAATTACTTAATATATCTAACATCCCCCTTCAAACTTAAGACAGTATGATATCGAGAGTTTGTGATGTGAAATAAAAGAGGAGGTCTACGGATTTTGGAAAAAGATAGATGAAAAAAATAGGAAAAGATTACCTAATAGATAAATGAAAAGGCCTTCCACCTTCCCGGACTTTATGCCGCTTCACGTCACACGCTCTTTGATTTTGATCTCACGCCGCTTCACGCCGCACACTTGATCTTAACTTCACAGTTAGGGCGGCACACCTCTCAAGGGAAAAAAACCCTACAATTACTTTCTCAAAATTCTAGTCTATCTTTATTGAAAACAATTGAGTCTTTTAAATAGACTTACAACTCACTCATTCTCTTCTCACGACCAATTTGAGACTAAAGAAGAGAAAAAATAAGACTACTAAATAAAAGAGAATTTACTCGACTTAATAAAATACAGACCCAGACTAAAAAAACAAAAGAAATCTGATTCGATGTTCCCATCATTCTCGCCGGGTGAAAAGAACTTGACCCCTTCGAGTATACATGTAGTGGTGGTGGTTTGAAACTGTTTGAATCTGAACATTAGTCTGAATCAGCTACTGATCTTGTAGAGTCTCTAACTTGTAGATATTGTGAATACTAACATGTTGCTGATATTGTGCAGTTGATGTTGTCGTCTTGTTGATGCAGAGTTGAAGATCAGTTGGAAGATGGAGAGGATGACGAAGGGCAGTCGACGACGAGGATGAGGGGAAGAGCAGCAGCAGTTGAAGGAGGACTTCAGGGAAGTGGAGAGAGGAATGAAAGGGAAGATCGCGTGGGAAGAGGTTTGATGACGTCAAAGATATGAACAATAACTTGTTTTGATTTTGGAAGATTTTTTGTTGGAATTTTGTGGGGACTTGTAATAGTAAAATTTTTAGATTTTCTTGTGGATATTTGTAGAGAGATGGGGCTTTGAAATGTGGTTGGGATTTGAGATATGTGATAAGGACTTGAGATAAGATAAGAGTTAATGAGAAGATTGAACAGTAAAGATTTTTTTCTTTTTTAAATATTTTGGTTGTGATTTTTGTACAACAACAACTAAGCCATTTGTCCCAAGTATTTGGGGTAGGCTACATGAATCAAAAAAGAATTACGCCAGATCGGGCACATGGATCAGCTTTCTCTACTCATTTCTATCGAGCAATATGTCTTCACTAAGACCTTTAGCCTCTATATCTTGTCGTATTACCTCCATCCATGTTTTCTTCGGTCCCTCCTGCGTTCTTTTAACTTGTCCTAAATTAATACACTCTACTTGTCGGACTGGCACATCTGTAGGTCTACGTCGCACATGACCAAACCATCGTAGACGATTTTCTCTCATCTTCTCTTCTATAGAGGCTACACCTATCAATGTTTAAAATAACGATAACATAACGATAACGTTTTCCTTTGTTATGTTAAAATAAGTTATAACGTAACGCATAACGTAGGTTACACGATTTAATATTTTTAATAAAAATAAATATATATACTATATTTAAAAAATTTTATAAATAGGAAAATAATTTAAAAAATCTAAAAATATCAAAACAATATATAACACATTTAACAAGTCTCACAACAATTTTTAGCAAGCATCGAGAAATTGAGGTGCTCCGATATCGTGCACTTCCTCGTCAATTTAAGAGATCAGAAAGAGATCGACGATGAATTCCTCGTTAATTGAAGAGTCGTGCGGCTTTTTGATTTTTTTAGAGCGTTACGACGGCGAGTTCCTCGTCAATTGAAGAGAGATCAAAGAGAGAAGAACTGGGGCTCTTCAATAGTCGCCGATGAGAGAGATACAATTGAAGAGAAACTGTAGAGAGAAGAACCGCACAAGAGAGTCATTGTCGTCGTCGCCATCATCGTCTACTGCAGAGAGGATGCATTAGGGTGTTTCGATGCTTCGCTCGTCGTCGCCAATTTATGATTTCATGTTGATTTGCTTTGTGGAGAGAAATCGCTTCATTGTTTTATGTTTAGCAACCCGTATAAATAATGTGAGTTACGAACGTAACGTTATTTTCATAACGTAACGTTCGTAACGCTCCAAAAAACGCTCGTTACTGGGAAGTGCGTTTTTTGCTAGTGTTATATAACGGTCGGGTGCTGTTATGTTCTATAACGGGTTATAACGAGTTACATAACGGGTTTTTAAAACATTGACACCTATATTAGTACGAATATCCTCATTTCTCACCTTATCTCTCCGCGTGTAACACGCATCCAACGAAGCATGCGCATCTCTGCTACACTCATCTTCTGGGCATGATGTCTCTTTATAGCCCAACATTCTGTGCCATATAACAAAGCTGACCTAACAACAGTCCGATAAAACTTTCCCTTCAGCCATAACGGAATGTTATGATCATATAAAACTCCTGTTGCGCTCCTCCATTTCAACCAACCGGCTTGAATCCTATGGTTGACATCACTATCGATCTCTCTATCCTTTTGGATAATAGAACCCAAGTACTTAAAATATTGCTCATCGGTATTTCTTGTCCATCTAGTCTCACAATACTATAATATTGGATTTCCTGTTTATTGAATTTACACTCCATATACTCTGTTTTGGCCCTAGTTAATCTAAAATCTTGAGATTCTAGAGTTTGCCTCCATAACTCCAATTTGGTATTTACCTCAGCTCTCGTCTCATCGACTAGGACAATATCATTAGCAAATAGCATACATCAGGGTATCTCATCCTGAATAGCTCTAGTAAGCTCATCCGTCACTTAGCAAATAAGAATGGACTCAATGCAGATCCTTGATGCAATCCAATTGTGATAGAAAAATCACTTGTTATGCCTCCACAAGTTTTGACATTTGCCACTACTCTATCGTACATATATTGATTATGTCAATATATTTTATGGGGACTACCTTTTTCATTAATGTCCACCATAATACCTCTCTTGGCACATTATCATAAGCTTTTTCTAAATCAATAAAGACCATAAGCAAATTTCTCTTCCTCTCTCGAAATCGCTCTATAAGTTGATGAAGCAAATGAATAGCCTCTGTCGTCGATCGTTGGTTGTGATTTTTGTAACTAAAGATTTGGAATTGTGATTGAGGATTTGATTTGGGGTTGAGATTTTGAATTAAGGTTGGGATTTGAGATAAGATAAGAGATAATAAGGAGATTGAAAAGATTTTGTATTTTTGAAATTTGTTAAAATAGAAATGAATGAGATTATTTGATAAAAGAGATGACAAAAAAAGTAAATGAAGTAACAAATTGCACTGTCTCCTTACTGGGATTACCAATTCACTTCAACATTCGCAATGAATGGTTCAAAAAAATTGTATCGATTTCACAATGAGAATCTTTTCACAAGAAACTTGTATTATAATTTACTTTTCATCACTAATTACTTTTTTCCTATCTGTGCTCTGATACCAAATTGATGTGAAATAGGAGAGGGGGTTTACGGATTTTGAAAAAAGATGAGAGAGGAAAAAAATAGCAAAACATTACCTAATGGATAAATGAAAATGCCTTTTACCTTTTGGACCTCACGCCGCTTCACGCGTCACGCTCTTTGATCTTAATCTCATGCCGCGCTGCACACTCTATCTTAGCTTCACATCACGCCGCACACTCGATCTTAGCTTCACAGTTAGAGTTTCACATCCTGCCATGGGCGACATACCCCTTGAGGGAAAAAACCCCAAAATAATTTTCTCAAAATTTTAGTCTATTTTTATTGAAAGCAATTGATTCTTTTAAATAGACTTACAACTCACTCATTCTCTTCTCATGACTAATATGGGATTAAAGTAGAGGAAAAATAAGACTGCTAAATAAAAGAAAATTTACTCGACTCAATAAGATAAAATACAAATTCAGACTCAAAAAAACAAAAGAAATCTGACTCGATGTCCCCATCAGTTTGTAAAATGAAAACTAAACAAAAACAAACATTAAAACTAATGAAAAGCTAATGTGACGCCGAATAACTGAATTGCAGATGTCTAAACACTAATTGCTGTTGTAGATCTTGAATTGTTGATGCTAATGCTGCTGAACTAAAGACAACCAATCCAAACATAAGAGGATGGGATTTGAAATGAGCTCAAAGCATCCTCCCTCGATACCTCAAACGAACTCAATGATCTTTCCTTAGGACTTAAAACGAACTCAAACAATCGTCTCTCGGGACCTCAAACAAACTCAAACTAAAACGAACTCAAACAATCTTCCCTAATGATCTGAAACGAATTTAGATGATCCTCCCTTGGGATCCCAAATGAGCTCCACTTCATGAAACAAATATTAGAGGCAAATTACCCAAGATGAGTTGTCAAGTAGCCGCGTTGTAAAAAACAAATTGTCGAATTACCAAAATACACCCAAGACGAGTTATCAAGTTGCCGAGGACAAATTTCTGAAACACAAAAGCTAAAGCCAAATCTTTCAAACATCCGAACATATCTTCCTCTCATGTGCAGAAATTGCAAGATCAAGAGGCCAACCGAACTTAAGAAAGCCAAACAAGAAGCTAAACCTGAACCGAACCAAGACGAATTACCATAGATGAACTGTCAAATTGCCAAAATTCAAATCGAACAAACCACAAGTTATGCAAACCAAGAATGCAATGAAAGCAAATCTGAACCGAATTGAAGGCGTCCAAACCAAAACTTGGAATCAAACTGAATGTTCCAAGCGAATTCACTTGCGGATCTTACTCTTTCACTGTGACTAACGCAGACTAATCTTCAAACAAAAAATCTCAAGAACCAAAATATCAAACAAATCTTCTCATTGGAAGTGCTGAAATCAGGCCTTAAACCGTCAAAATTCTTGCACCAATCTCTACAAAGTCTACTTCAAACAGTAGAATCTACAAAATCCAGTTCCACCATTGCGTTCAGAACGCCCAAAAAATCTACTCCAATATCACAAAAATCAGCCATCGGAACACTAAGATACTGCTAAATCAACTTCAGCCGTTAGATTAACAGATTCCAGCCTGCACCCATACTGATTGCTATTTGTTGTTCTGCCTTACACTTGATCCTCCCTTTCATCTAGGTGGTTGTTTCAAGTCGACAACAGATTACTTGCTTTCTTCTTTAACAAGCTATCAACACACTCGTGTTTGCTATTTGATGATCTGCCTGACACTTGATTAGGGGTGAGAATGGGTCAGGCCGGGCCGAAGTTGATCCAAACTGAAATGGGCAGGCTTTGGGCCGGCTCGAATCTGAAATGGGCATGTATTTGACCCGCCCAAAATATTGCCCATTTTCGTTTGGGCCAGCCCATTCAGAATAACTCCATCAAGAGACTAGTTTCCAGCTTCCTAAAAACAATAAAAGATAAAATAAGAGTAAAAAAGAAAAATCCAGCTTTGATATTTCTTTTTTTATTCTTTATGCATGTATTTCACTGTTTCATATCCCTACACTCTGATTCACAGATTCCTAAAATAGAACTCAAATTTCTCCCACTACAAAAGCAACAACAACTAAGCCATTTGTCCCAAGTATTGGGGGTCGGCTACCTAAACCGAAAGAGAATTACGCCGGATCGGGCACATGGATCAGCTTTCTCCACTCATTTCTATCGAGCAATATGCCTTCACTAAGACCTTTAGCCTCTATATCTTGTCGTATTACCTCCATCCATGTTTTTTCGGTCTCCCCTGCGCTTTTTTAACTTGCCCTAATTTGATACGCTCTACTCGTCGGACTGGTGATCTATAGGTCTACGTCGCACATGACCAAACCATCGTAGGCGGTTTTCTCTCATCTTCTCTTCTATAGAGGCTACGCCTATCTTAGTACGAATATCCTCATTTCTCATCTGATCTCTCCTCGTGTTACCACACATCCAACGAAGTATACGCATCTCTGTTACACTCGTCTTCTGGGCATGATATCTTTTTATAGCCTAACATTCTGTGCCATATAACAAAGCTGGCCTAATAGCAGTCCGATAAAACTTTCCCTTCAGCCATAATGGAATATTACGATCACATAAAACTCCTGTTGAGCTCCTCCATTTCAACCAGCCGGCTTAGATCCTATGGTTGACATCACTATTGTTCTTCCCATCCTTTTGGATAATAGAATTCAAGTACTTAAGATGACTGCTCATCGGTATTTCTTGACCATCTAGTGTCACAATACTATAACCTCGGATTCCCTGTTTACTGAATTTACACTCTATATACTCTGTTTTGGTTCTAATTAATCTAAAACCTTGAGATTTTAGAGATTGCCTCCATAACACCAATTTGCATTTACCCCAACTCTCGTTTCATCAAGTAGGACAATATCATCAGCAAATAGCATACACTACAGTATCTCATCCTGAATGGCTTTAGTAAGCTCATCCATCACTATGACATATTAGAATGGACTCAATGCGGATCCTTGATGCAATCCAATTGTGATAGAAAAATTATTTGTTATGCCTCCACAAGTTCTGACGTTTGCCGCTACTCATCGTACATGACCCTGATTATGTCAATATATTTGATGGGGACTCTCTTTTTCATCAATGTCCACCATAATACCTCTCTTGGCACCTTATCATAAGCTTTTTCTAAATCAATAAAGACCATATGCAAATTTCTCTTCCTCTCTCGAAATTGCTCTATAAGTTGACGAAGCAAATGAATAGCCTCTGTCGTCGATCGCCCCGGCATGAACCCAAACTGGTTCTCTGATATTTTAACATTCTGTCTTAACCTGTGTTCAATTACCCTTTCCCAAAGCTTCATAGTGTGACACATGAGTTTTATTTCACGATAGTTTGAACGATTCTGGATATCACCCTTGTTCTTATAGAGAGGTATTAGGGTACTCTTCCTCCACTCATTTGGCATCTTTTTAGTTAGCCAGATCTTGTTAAAGAGGGTTGTCAGCCATTCACGCCCACCTCTCCTAAGCATCTCCATACCTCAATAGGAATTCCATCCGGGTTAACAACTTTCCTTGACTTCATCACTTCATCCTCTTCAAGGCTTCTTTAACTTCAGATTCACTAATTCTGTGCATATAATTCCGGTTCATATTTTGGCACTGAATGGTAAGGTCATCCAAATCTTGAGTAGAACTCCCACTGCATTTGAGAAAAGTTTAAGAAGAAAATCAGATAAGATTTTTTTATAATTTCATGGTTTTATTAACAATTATGGTAAATATGAAAGATTTTAATTAGATATGTGATATGTGCTAAACAAGGAGATTTTTTTTCAATCTCATGATTTTCTTCTAGTAGCTTTGTATTGCTGCTCTTTCTCAATCTCATGCTATAAGCTAGTGACCTTTGCAATTCACACACAAAACACTTCTTTTCTTTTTTTTTCCCCCCGTTTTTTCTTCTTTTTTCCCTCTCTTTTTAGATCTCACATATTCAAAGCTGTAACAAATTATGCAGATCAAGTCTCTTGACTTCAAAATTTCAGTTGCTAAGTGAAACATTAGTATAAACCCCCCAACCCAAAACTCTGGCCTTGTTTGGCAGCACCGAGGCCACGAACCGGTCGATGGCCTGCATGATGATCTGCTTTAGGATCGCCGATATCTACAACGGTTGGAGGCATTGGTGGTGCCAGAGACCAACGACCCCTCGTTCCCTGTGCTCACGTCCAGGGCGTGGTTCCTTGGCGTGACCTGCCCGTCCTCATCTGCCTTAACACCTTCAAGGTGTTAAGGCAGATGAGGACGGGCAGGTCACGCCAAGGAACCACGCCCTGGACGTGAGCACAGGGAACGAGGGGTCGTTGGTCTCTGGCACCACCAATGCCTCCTCAATCGGGCATCGGTCTGATTCGATCGGGATAGTACTGGGCTTTTGGGGATCTGTGTGTGGTTGTTGGACACTTTTGGAGGTCGGGTTTTGTGAATGGTAAGATTTTGATGGGGGTTCTGTGAGGGTTTTTGATTGAGAGACCACTGTTCTAAAAATCGGATTAATCGGCCGATTAATCCTATTCGGTGACAGCCCGCTTAATATTACATTAATCGCTTTGATTATGCGCTCGGGCGATTAATCGGGTCCAAAACGATTAATCCCCGATTAATGTCCGATTAATCCGATTAATCCCCGATTAATCCGATTAATCCCCGATTACTCATTTAGGTATTTCATATATTTTTTTATTTGAAAAACTTCACTTTGTGTGTGTTGGATCGCTAAGTAGTTTATGTTGTAATGTTGATGATTTGATAATGATATTTTATTAAATAGTAGATGAATTGTTATTTATTAAATAGTAGATGAATTATGATATTTTATTATTGTATATTTTGTATAAAGTGATACTTATGTTTTATTATTTTTGATTATTTTTCAAATTAACTTATTTAGCAATCTTTCTCCATCATTCTTTAAAGTTCATTATTTTGATTGATAAATTGACTAATTTTTTATTTATCTTATTTTGTAAGTAAGTTCTTTGATTTATATTTATGTTGCAAAATTTAAAATCTTGGATTACCAATGTGAAGAGATAAATTCTTACTTTTTTTTACTATTTATTCATATTGTCTTGTTCATCATATCATGGTTTATAACTTCACATCTAGATATTGTCTTGTATAATATTAGGTATTTTCAACAATTAACTGTATATATTCATGTAGTTGTGTATAAATATAATTAAATATATTAAAATTTTCAAAAACGATTAATCCCCGATTAATCTCCTATTAATCCGATTAATCATTATTCAGTGTTAGACCGTACGAATAATGAAATCGATTTTTAGAACACTGTGAGAGACGATCTGGTACCTCACCATCGATGAAGTTCGCGGTAGGAGAGGCGGCGACATGAAACTCGAGAGGGCGTTGCTAATATGGGGAGACTCGAGAGAGTCGTCGATTTGGGGAAGACTGAAATCACCTAGTGGGGGGTGAATAGGTGATACACTAAAATAAAGTGGAAATTAAAGCAATCACAATTAACTACAAATGACTAACACTTAGCCAATCTCAATTATCAAGAAATGAAGCCATATACCCGGTGAAGAGGTATGAACTTCTTGTGATTCTTCTTAAAATAAAAGTTGAGGTTACAATTATTTTTATTTTTTGGAGAGTTCAAACAAATTTAAATGTTCAAATAGTATAGCAAGATTAATCAAAACAAGTATAAACAAGAAGTATACTAATTATTGCAACAAATAAAGGAGTGTAAGTTTAGAGAGATCAAACGAGATGCCATTCACAAACACATAGAATTGTTATCAAGATGTCGAGCCACTTGCTCTACGTCCCTGCCTTCACCGCAATGAAGGATTTCTATAATCAATTTTGATTACAACTCTATCACGATCCCTCAAGATCCAGAGTCGCAACTCCACCTTACTACCCTTCTTCCAAGAGGCTCTCGAAGAACAAAGAATACAACACTTGGTGATCTACACACGATCACATTCTTTTTATACTTGTCTTATAGCTCAGAGTAGAAAATATGAATGCTCAAGAAAAGTGTGAGAAAAACTGAGAAGAAAGATTTTAGAGCATAAAAGCTGAACACTTGAAAATTTTGAAAACTTGATTGATTCTCTCTTGAAATTCTTAAAATAAAATGCATCCCTGATCTCTCATATTTATAGGACAAGAGTAAAGATCTTTAATCAACAAACCCAAACATTAAAAACATGTTAAAAATACAAAATCCACATTTGAAATGAATCTGGACAGGTCTGAATACAAAACTAGCCGTTAGGAGACAAATCGGCAACTCTGTTGCCTAGTTATCGACAACTCTATATGCCTGTCATCACTCATCAGGCATGGCTCCAACGATCGGTTTTTTCAAAATTTATACACTGACCGAGACATTCTTAGTATCTATTAATTTAGTTGTCAACAGACTGAGCTCAAAGTAAGTCTTTGTTGGACTTATCGACAACTATCTTAAGTTGTCGACAGCTGAGCTGTCTGCAGCCTGTGCACAGTATCAGCAGTCGGCAGCTATATGAGCTGTCGCATGTCCTGGTACATGGACAATATAAAATATATTTTAAAAAATAAAATAGATTTTGTAAAATAAAAGTATATTACCTTAAAGTAGGAATATGTATAATTAAATCATTTTGAAAATGCTATATGAAAATTATTTAAACTTGATTTTTCAAAATTCAAATCCATAAACTAAAAATCATGTAACATTGTTTTAAAGTTGTGTGTGTGTTCTCTTGAGCCTCAATTTACTATACTAAAATTTAACAAACTAAATATCTTACAAATTTTATAAACAAGTCTTCATCTTGATTTTCATTTTGACTTGATCTAAACTCTTGATTCCTTAAGCTTGACTGCTCCTTGAGTGCTAGATGTATCCTTTGGGTTTGAGCTCTTGAATTAACACTTGTTAGCTTCAAAACTTGACTTTGAGTCTTTTATTGAAGCTAAACACTTGAACTAAAATCTTGATTAAAATCTGAAATTTTAACATGCAAGATTATTAGTACTATAACTATATGAGTTAATCATCATCAAAACTATAGCGACAGTCTTTGGGCCAACAATCTTTCCCTTTTGATGATGACAAAACTCATGGAATTATATATGCATGGATTAGAGAAAAACTTTATAAAAATTCTCCTTTAACTAAATATAAATATAAAACAATAAGATTTAATGAAGCTCTATACATCAAACAAAACATCCATAAATATGCAAATATATATATATATATATATATATATATATATATATGTATATGTATAAAGTATTAAAATATGCATATATAAAACTTCAAATTTCTCTCCCCTTTTTTGTCATTTCATCAATAAATGGGTAAAGAAAACAAAAGAAAATTTGAAAACCATTTGAAAGAAAAGTTTGTCCATTTATTCAAGATACTAATTTTGAAAACAGATCTAGATATCAATTGAAATTAAAACAATTCAAAAAATAGATATGAATTAAAGTAATTGTTACCAATTGGAACTTAATTTAATCAAGAAACAAATTTTAAAAAAAGATACCAATTTATCAAAACAAGATAGCTACCAATTCCAATAACTGATACCAATTGAAAATATGAACAATTTGGCTAAGAGAAAATATTTTCTCTTTTCGATCAAAAAGAAGGGAATACAATTAAGAAAACAACCACAAAACCAATTGAAATCAAAGGATTTCTCCCTCTTTTTGAAACACAAACAAAACTAATGCATAAACTTAAAAAAATGATACTAAATGAAATGAAATTAAGCTTAGCGAGAGAATTATTTGTGCTAAAGAACATGCATAAAAACATGTATGAATAATTTTAAAACAAACACAATCAATCAATCATATATGTGTATAAAGTCAATTGTAATTTTATAGTATACACATATAAAACATGAATGAGTGCACAATAATCATATATATAAAAATATGTGTGTATCTCATTGCTATCACCATCCTAACATGCATAGGTAAAAATAATAATCAAATAAATCATATATGCATGATCACCCAATCAACCACCCACTAAGGGTAGATATTATCAAAAATAACTACACGAAAATGATTGAAAAAAATTGAAAATACTATCAAGATATGAATTTACAAAAAAAATACTTGTATAAATGTAAGAATCATGAAAACTAAGATATACACATATAACTAAATTAGAATTGCATATGCAAGAGATATGAATCAAGTTTGACACAAAGTAAAAAGTGTATCTCAAAAGCTATACAAGTATATCGCAAGTTCTCACAAAAATTTGCATGTACAATAAACAAGATTTTGAATACTTGAGAGCTCAAACACATCACTTATGTGATATCACAACAAGATTCAAGTAAATTAAGATAAATTATTTTAATTTACTTGAAAAAATAGTTAGACATGTAATCATCTTGATTAGTGGAAAAAATAAGTCTCAATAGTAAATATATATCCACTAATAAGATAAGCATGTAAATCCAATTGAAAACATGAAAATAATTTTTAAGATCAAGATCAAAATTCACATGCATAGCCAACAACTAATCAACTCATTTTTAAATACAAAACAACATATGATTGAGTTTAGGTTACTACATTAGCATATGAATATTTATAAAATGGAGGATGAGATGGTTACCAATACCGACGTGCCAACTTCATTTCTCCAAACCAAATGTGGTCTTTGCACCTTAACTCTTTGATAGTGATGCATCCATTATTTAATCCATTAAGTTCTAATTGCATTCACCGTCAAGACACCAACTCTCTCACGTCTTGAAAGAGAACACATCTATATCAATAAAATCGGTGTGCCAACGACAATTAGGTAAAAGTGCCAACAACAATTAGGAAATAATAAAGTACTCTTTGCTCTGGTATAGATTATTAGCTGGAGGGACTTATAGCAAGTGGGCCATGAATTGATACCCAAATATGATATTGTGAGTGACTAATAAGAGATTTGTTAGGGACGTATATCTTAAAAACCATTTTTATTTCCATTCATTTATTTCTGCAACTTTACTTCTCGGAGACGAATTATCTGTTATGTTTCCATCATTTGTTTCTTGTATTTGTCTAATAATTTTGTCAAATTAACTTGTCTCCTACAATCCTACTTCATCTTCTCCTTGAAATCTTGTCTGCACTCTGTAATATGGCTATATGTCCAACTCTATTGTGTCTTACATGATCTTTTAACAATTAGCAATATAGCTTGAGGCCTACCTCAGGAGGTATACCATTGTGGGTTGTAGGAAGTCCTAGGTTATTGTATCATACATTGAGCAATGTGAAACTCTTAGGTGGCTATATGCATATACATCTATAAGTTGCCAAAAGTTTATTAGGAGCTACTACTAGAAAGTAGAAGTTTAAAGAAGCTGGGAAGGAAACAAATCATCAAATAATCATCTGATTATGTGATTTTCTAGGTTGGTTTACATCCTATTTCTAATGCTGGCCGATTAAGTCTGCCAGATTAATCTCCAATATTTATAATGTGACATTGCTGTTATGGTGCAAGAACCCTCATTTCATGATTATTAACCACATAATTTGTATTATGGATGTTATATGAACCACTTTTGTTGATGGCATGATGTGAAACGTGTACGGGGGTGAAAGCAATAGATAAAATAACTCAATAAAATATTTCACCAACAAGAACGATCGTTGGTAGGAAAGCTTAAAACAATTAATTTAACTATATTTTTTTAATATGCATATGCTTATCGATTTCAAATATTAAAGTATTAATTCAATGCTAATATTATGCAGATGCAGTTCAATGATAAATAAAGATAGCTATACACTACCAGGCAAGTAGAATCTCACACACAATTTTCTAGTGGACATGGATCAATATTGATAAGAAATTAGAGATGTAAAATATCAAACTTGTAATATAAATAGTTATGGATTGGATTTGTACCTCTGATGCCTTCTGAATTGTTATGAATGTGTAGTTCTTTTTCTTACGAATCCAATGCATCGAAAGTCGTGCGATTTGGACCCCGAATGGGACAGATACGCTCCGAACAAAGGTCGCTGCAGTAGAATTTTGCTCGCGCAAATAGGTGATCTGCTAGCTATTTGTGGTGCAGGAGGCTGTTTTTGAGCTTCAGCAGTGAGGAGATGCATGAGGGTATTGTATGCGGTTGTAGGGCGAGGCTTTTGAAGTTTATCGACGAAGGCGTTGAGTTGAGGGAGAAGAAATTTAACATGAGAGGAATAGAGAGATGTATAAATCAATTACATCTCACTAATAATTGAGTCTAATAGGGCATCCTACCACTAATAGAGGAGATGGTTGAGAAATCGTACTAAATTCAATTAGATTGTTGTATATTGAAAAAGTAAATACATAGTGCCTTTATATAGGCTACAAAATTGTACTCATACTTCTATTTGAATTACATAATTAAACTTCTAAAAGAAATCAAAAGTCTAAAAAAAATACATGAAAAGGAAACCTACATGGAAAAATAGAAATTCTACTACAATTCTAATCACTAAAAATAAAAATTAAGAAATAAAAGCTAGTAATTCTAATACTACTAGAACTATTGGATCCATTTCGAGTTGGCGCGTTTCATCCAATGATGATAGATACACCGAGTTTTCGTTCTATTATCCGCATCAGGGCATCACGCCATGAGACGACTATTTGATCGAGTCTATTCTAGAAAAACGACATGATGTCTTCTTTTGATTTTAGTTATTTTGATTTTTTAGTTTATTTTATTGAATTTATTTGTGTTTTCTCTTTTGTGAAAGTTTAGTATCACATTGATTATTTTTTGAAATTGGACTTTTGTAAAGCTTATAAGTAGGCCCCAAGACTTCTCTTTTGATTATTATTGAATGATTAAAAATTAAAAATTTTCTAGTTAAATTTTTGAGATTGTGCTATTGAGTTTTGAGCGTGAAGCCCGTGATGCAAGGGAATCCAAGTCCCTAATTCTTCTTTTAAACCATAGTTTTCATTTTTTTTGATTGAAGGTGATTGCGATCCATTTGTTTTTACATCAATTTTGGTATCAGAGCTTTGGTCCTCAATCCCCTTCAAATTTTCATCATTTCTTTTTCAAAACCCTAGCCTCGCTCCAAACCCTAGATTTAGTTCAAAAATCCTATATCTTAAAAAAACCAAAAGTTACGGACCATCTTCCCCTTCCTTTCCTCAGTTCAACCCTAGCCCTAAGCTACACCACCCACGGCCACACCACTCGTCGTCAACCGCCGCCACAATCGGCTACCCCTCTCCCCGCATACTGCAGACAACATTGTCGCCTCCGATTTTGGTATCGAATCCAGCCCGTCACAGACAACATTGTTCAGATCCAGCCGCTGACCGATTCTGTGTTAGATTAGCCCGCCGCCGACCGAGTTTGTTTCATTTTTGACCTCATCTCGAGCAGCGTCGTCTACAACCACAACCGCGAAATCTAGACAGCTTTCATGACGATGCCACATCCTCATTGTCGACGTCTACTGTCGCCACCGCCGCCATTCGTCGCCCTCGCTGGAGTTCCTCGCCATCAGATCTCGATCATCCACAGATTGCACTGCCATCCACGAGATCTAATGGAGGATCAGTCAGTTGGGTTTAAAATTGGGTCTGCTCGATAGCGTCCCAACCTGCTAAGCAGCCGCGCCGCCCAAAGCCGATCGAGCCGACCTTCTGCTGACGTCATTAGCTTAGTCTGCTGACGTCATCGGCTCGACCAGCCGACCCGAGCCATCGACTGAAGTCGACCCGACCCGACCCGAGCTGCCTTCGAGTCACTAGCTCAGACCAACCCGACCCGAGGCGATCTCGATCCGCTCAGCTCAGACTGAATTGATTCAGTAAGCCCAACTGAGTTGACTCAACCCTGACTCTCAGTCTCAACTCGGCAGATTCAGTACGGAAGCTGTTTTGAGTCTGTTTCAAGTCCGATTTGAATTGTTTTCAAAGCGTTGGACTTGTGGAGATTAAAGCTACGCGTCGACAGCCTTCAAATTTAGGTTCGAGTTTAATCTTTGAATTTTTATTTAGTTATTTCTTTCTCTCAACTAATGTAGCTAGTTTCTAAATCTGTCACAAATGAAAATATTGACTGCTGCCCACAAAAGTGAGTTTGTGTGAATCTGACCTTGAGTGAAAATCAAAATTGATATTAATTGTGAAACTCAATTAATTTGAATCAGTGATCACTTGAATTGATTTGAAAATTTACTGTGTTACCATGTGTAACCTAATATTAATTTCTTAATCACGTGTTAATCAATAAAACTTAAAAGTTGGTATTATTCATCATTAACTTGATTTCTAATTCCTCCTGCATTAGCATACATCTCAACCTTAGGGTAGTTTGCATTTAGGATTAGTTAAGAATTTGCATGCCAACTACAAGTGGAATTTTTTCAGTAGAAGAAACTTTTGCAGCCATGGACCCTAGCCTTAAGGATACACTTAATGCGCTTCTTGCTAATATGGACCAGATGACTAACGACTACAAGAGTTCAAAGACCAGGCTGATGCCAATTGCAAGGATTTAGCCTCACAACTTGATAAGCTAGAAACAAATCGAAAGCGAACACCAGACTCCTTAGAGGAGAACGAGTCCTGAGCTTACAGTAGGTCAACCAGCATAGGCGAGCTCAACTCTACCGCACTGAGGACCCAGATGTCCAGTGTGTCAAAAAAAATATAAAAGTAGATGTTCCTTCCTATGACAGAGGTTTAGACCCTCAGGCTTACATTGATTGGAAACTAGTTATTGATCGCTACTTTCGTTGGCATGATATGTCCGAATCTAGAAAAATATGATTCGCTATGATGAAACTAACTGAACAAGTCAGACAATATTGGAAGAACTTGAAAGGGTGATGAGATATAGAAAGGATGATCCAGTTGCAACTTGGGAGGACATGAAAGAGAAACTTAGGCCGAAATACGTTCCACCTTCCTTCAGTCAACAGTTATTGGATAAGTGGAATAAGTTAACTCAAGGAAAACAAGTCAGCCACCGATTACATCGCAAAGTTTGATGAATACTTGATTTTGTGTGGTGCCGTCAAGTTTGAGTCTCCCGAACATACCATATCTAAATTTAGGTTAGGTCTTAGGACGACTACTATCGAGAGTTCATAGCTCAAGGAACATAACACTATCTTGTTAAGTGGGAAGGAATATCTGAATCAGAAAATTCTTGGATTATTGATGAGGATCTCCTACGGTTTGATCCTGATTTACTGGAGCATTCCCGCAACCAACAACTTCCCAACCCACGCTCAACAGGGTCTAATTTTTCCCACACATGGGGGAAATTATGAGGGCATTACGCCGCTGAGACGTCTATTTGATCAAGTCTAGTCTAGAAAATGACGTGATGTCTTCCTTTGGTTTTAGTTATTTGATTTTTAATTTATTTTGTTGAATTTAGTTGTATTTTCTTTTATGTGAAAATTTAGTACAACATCAGTTATTTTCCGGAATTAGACTTTTGTAAAGCCTATAATAGGTCCTCAAGACTTCTCTTTTGATTAGTATTGAATGATTAAAAATTACAAATTTTTCAGTTAAATTCTTGAGATTGTGCTCTTGAGTTTGGGCGTCAAGCTGGCGGTGTAAGGGGGTATGAAGCCCAAAACCCTATCCAAATGCCAATTCTTCTTTTAAACCCTAGTTTCCATTTTCTTTAGATTGAAGGTGATTGCGATCTATCTGTTTTATATCAACTTTCTTTTCATTTTGTGCTTTAATATCATTTCAGGCTGAGATTCTAGCACAATTCAAGCCCCAAATCAACACTGCAGCTATGATATCCAACCTTAGCTATGTTGAGAGGACTACGGCAGACTGTTTGAAGCTTTTCAACAACACACGTCACATCATCTTATATTATGAGGATATCATCAGCAACCAAAATGTAATGAAGAAATGTCCCCTCAGCGGAGTTTTCTTCTTTTTCATCTTTATATTGACATTGACTAGTTGATTTTTTTCCCTCAGGTGTTAGCACATGTGCAAGAATTTCTGGGGCTTTCAGTTCGAAAGTTACAGAGCAGGCAAGTAAAAATACACACTCGGCCTCCTTCCGAGCAAGTTCTTAACTGGGAGGATGTGTACAAGTCACTGAACGGAACTCAGTATGAGCATTTTCTTCACCAAACAGATTATGTTAGTTAATTGTCCAATATTGCTGTCCCACTTTTTTTTTTCTTTTCATTTTTGTAGAATGTTACACGGTACAGGCCGGCATTATTATAGATCTCAAGTATATATCATTTTTTCCAATGCCGGATACAAGCAATGCTGATTGTCATTCCATTGGGTGTCAAACCCACTTCCTACTTTAGAGCCAGTGCCATCATTATCCTCTAAGCTTTTTATCTTCAAACTGGTTGTTTATACAGCACAATGCACCATAATTTTTTTTTCCAGAAATCAACTGTCTAAATTTGTTCCAAATTCCAGCCTAAGGAAGCTATTGAAAAGAGAAATTCTTGCCATAATATTAGTTGGTCAGTAGGAAAGCCATGTTATTGTTGCATGTTAATCTTGTGCAAGCAAGGAGCAAGCTTTCAATTTCTTCTTGAGAGTTTAGGAGGAGAATCATTTTAGATTTTCTATAGGGATTAATTAACTCTTAAGTTCTGATTATCTGAAGAGTGGCCTATGTTGCACTAGTATGGGCACTAGATCCGGATACGATATGATACGAGTATGCAAATAATGCAAAATTTAAATATTTTTAGGATACAAAAAAGCATTATATGTGTATATGAGTTAATGTTTTATCTATAATATGAATTGCAATATGGTATAGCAGTTTAAGAAACGTAATAAATAAAATATTGTAATATATTTTCAAGTTTATGATTATAAGAACAATTGCACTTTTGTTCTAAGAAAGGGAACAAATGACACATTTATCCACAGATCAAGTAAAATTGTGAAACCATTATTCATGCATTAGAATTTTGAACTTCCTAGTTTGGATAGGAATTGTAGGTATAGTCAGAGAATCATGCCTAGCGAAATTAAGGGTGCTCTACATTAATGAAAACTTAAAGGAGTTACACAGGACTTGATACTATTCTCATTGAAGTATGAAAATATTTAGGAGATACAGGCCTAGTATGGTTAAGTAAATTATTCAACATAATCACAGTTACTAGGAAAATGCTAGTATGCTCGTTTCATAGTTACTAGGAAAATGCCATTTGGGATCAATGATTCGTCAAGATCGTGGAATCAAAGAGGATGTAATTCATAGAATAAAAGTGTGATGGTTAAAGTGGAGAAGTGCTTCTGAGTGTTTCCTATGATCATAGAATAACTGAAATTGAGGGAGAACTTTCTATAGAATGTCTATAAGACCTGTGATGATCTGTCTTCATAATTTTTGACAGGTAAAAGACATGTCCAAAAACTGAGTATAGCAGAAATGAATGAGAATGTTGAGATGAATGAGTGACGGTATACTGAGAGAAAGGATAAGAAAATGAGTGCATATCTAATAAGTTACAGGTTATTTCTATTGAGGATAAAATTTGAAAAAATTAGTTGAGATGGTCTGGATGGGCTCTAAATGGTACTTGTATGAATTTTGGATTTGCATCTAAATATTGGAAACAAATTATTTTTGGTCAGATTTCGATTCATTTACCTAATCCGGGTTGTATTCGGATTTTATTAATGCCACAATTACCTGAAACTCGACCTGATTATTTGCCTTTAAAACTTACCTTTGTTTTTTCTCCTTCCCTAATTAAACTCGTCGGTGTTTGCATGGCTCTCTCCATCTTCCCACTTTCCAAAACTAACCCCTTTGAAAGAAGAGAAAAGGAAACAAAAAACTTACCTAAATCCCATGGCACCCGAATGTAAAAGCTCTTCTATAATGAACAGATCAAAATTCATCTTAACCCACCAATTGATGATGAATCAGAACCCTTCTCTCATCTTTTTATCCCTACATCTTTAACTCATTGACATCTGTGTAACGCTCTCCATTTTCCTTTCAAAAATAAACCCCCCTTGAAAATAAAAGGAAACAAAAATCTGACCCCCTAAGGAAACAAAAGGGACACGATTCATTTTTAGCCCTTCTGTTGATGATGAATCAGAACCCTACTGTGTCTTTTTCATTCTGCTTTTTACTCCTCCCCTTATTTCAATTCTCTTTATCTAATTTATCATTCTCTTTATCTAATTTATCATTTGGCTTTAGTGCATTACAATATTTCTTCATGGGTTGACTTTCTTGTTTTGCAACCTATTACGGAAGGCATTGACGGGTTAGATAAAAGAATATTTTATTTTACCCTTAACTTCTGTGACATGTTATATTTATTTAAATGTGACATTGTGCTTTGAATTTATAAAAGTTTAGGTTGTGGATTATATGGATCGTAAACTATGAACCATAATCTTGTTATTCCTCATGATTCATGAGAAAAACATCAATAATGTATGAATTGCAGAGATTTTGCGTGAAAAAGAAAAAGAAAAAGAAAAAGGAAAAGGAAAAGGAAAAGAAAAGATCTGAGTAAATCAGTTTTCTGAGTTTTATTAGATGTTGGGATTGTGCTCAACATCGCTTGCGGGCTCCTTTATCTCTATATCTCATTCTCAGTTACTTTTTGTACGTGTATTTCTCTGAGGCTATTTTTGTTTTCATTCAATTGTGCCTAAATCTGCGAGTTACATACTTTAAATATGCTTCACTTAAGAGTAATTTGTCAAGGCTATTTAAAGTACTGAACCACTGGTCTCCTGACGCCACGCCTCTGTTTATATCTTTGTCCTGCTCTCTTTAATTTCTTTTTACAGTATTTTGTCCTGAGCTGATATCCTTCCCCTGCTATTCTGCTACGTACTGGGAGTTTATCCAAGAAAACACCTTTTTAATGCATAACATTTATGTTTTTCAATTTCTTGGTTGAGATTTTTAAGTTTGTACTCTCATTTTCCTCCCAGGTTTTTCCTTTTTCCTTCCCCCCCCTCAGTCTCCGTGGTCTCTTTCTTAATCCTTTGTCATGTTGTTTCTTTAATTGCTTGCCCTATTCTTTTTTTTTAAAAAAACCTGTCAGGGTATCCGGGGCCCACAAGCGGACAACGAGTGTGACCCCTGACTAACCCCACGTTATATTCTGCATGAACTTTTTTTTTTTGCATAAACTTGTTATATCGGAATTACTCTTATCTTACTGTTTGAATCGACACAGATAAGTAGATGCATTACAAAACTAGACCATGTATTGTCTGTTTATGGTTTTGCAATGAAAAGAATAGTCGAAGAGTGAGGACAAAGTGCAAATATATTTTTTTTTCTTTCACCTACAGCCTATAATTTCCTTTTCTCCCCTTTTCTGTTAACTTAAAGGAAAGAGAAAGTGCCCTAAGTTTCTCTGAAAAAAGTTTTCTTCTGTTTCTTTGGCAACTATAACTGAAACTAAACAAGGAATGAGATATTGACTGTACTGCAGCAGATTCTTAGAATTAGTTAAAGCACTAGAGATCAAGTAGGCCACTGAAAAAAATACATTCTGCTGATGATCTAAAGAATTAATGGTATCTTTCTATCTGTTGCTTTAAAAAAAAATCTCTTGTTAGTCAATAAAAATTGAGTGACGGGCTGCCAATCTCGATCATTTTGATAAATTTCCAAATCCATGCATTGTGTTGGATGCATCCAAGCCTGCAGTGCTGCTCGATGCTGAAGTTTGTGTATCATTGGTCTTTCTTAGGCTGAACTCTGTGGAAGGAAAAGGTGTATTATTATACAAATGCACTTGATGTCTATTGCTGAGTTACACTGGACAATATGTTGATTGATTTGCTATTGAACTTTGCCTGAGTTTGTCTCTTTGGCTTTGGCACCGAAAGTTTTTTACTTTGTCTAATGAAGCTAGAGAGTTGAGCATTATTTGCTTTGTTAAACCTCACTTTCTTAGAAAGTGACTTTTTATTTTATTTTATAAATATGGTACTTTACATGTGAGTTCATTGTCATGGTTGATTCACTAATGACACTGGTGACCTAGATACAACATAAGAACAGTTACAGCATAAGTTTGGGCCGAACTACGTTTATTTCTCATGTTATTTCTTATTGCTCGTTTGTTTAGGTATTGCTAGTTTACTTTACAATAGTTTTTCTTTGCAAGTACTGATCATATTGCCAAGTTCCGCAAACGTCGATCCCTAGAGCAACAATTGGTATCAAAGCATATCAATTTCACAACAATTGGTATCAGAGTTAAAGATTGACGAAGGGCGATATGTCGAAGATATGAAGCTCTACGACAAAGTTTGAGGTCGAAAAGTTCAATGGTAAAGAAAACTTTGATTTATGGTAAAAGAGAGTGAAGGCGTTGCTGGTGCAACATGTCTTCACAAGTAGGGGTGCCATCGGATCGGATACGGATCGGATATTACCTCTACCATATCCATATCCGCACCCAACCTTCGGATACGGATACGGATACGGATATTGGCGAATGTGGAAAAATGATATCCGTATCCGCTAAAATCGGATATCGGATATAAATTGGATATTAGCGGATCGGATGCGGATACTAATCGGATATGTTAAAAATGGATATGGTTAAAGATAAATTAAATAGAAATATTTATATTACTTTTTATCTCATTTACTACAATATTAAATGTGATACATACTATGATATTATTGTGTACATATCAATACATTCATCGTATTCATTGTCATTTGACTTCTATAACAATAGATTACACGTCCTCCGGTGCTAAATGCCGATTCGGATGACATGGTTGATGTCGAATTACTCAAAATATCATGTGGTGCTCTTGCAAGAATCGAATACTTTTCACTATTACTTTTCACCAACTCAAAATATCAAATTTAATACCTTATTCCATTGAAGAATAGTCTTCTCCATACCGATATCATTATGAAGCACGCAACATTCGGATATCGGATCGGATACGAATAAGATATTACTTTTACCATATCCGTATCCGCACCTACCTTTCGGATACGGATACGAATACGAATATTGACGGATGTGAAAAAATGATATCCGTATCCGGATTGGAGGCGAATTCGGATGCGGATATCCGCGGATAATCCGTATCCGGTGGCACCCTTATTCACAAGTCCTTGCAGGGTAAGTCATGAAAACTTACATGTACGTCAGATGAGGATAGGAGGAGATGGATCTAAAGGCGGCAAACACGATCCAACTATGTCTCGCAGACGAAGTGATATACAACGTGATGGATGAAGAAACGGTTACAGGATTGTCGTCAAGGTTAGAAATATTGTATATGACGAAAAGCCTCTCCAACAAGCTGTATTTCAATAAACAACTATATGGGCTATACATGAACGAATGGACAACGGTGTTGGAGCATTTAAACTTCTTCAACAAGGTCATCAATGAGCTTCTAGATGTTGATGTCAAGATTGACGAGGAGGACAAGGCATTGATACTTCTCAGTTCGCTTCCACAGTCATATGATCACATCGTCGCCGCCATACTCTATAATAAGGGAACTCTCATCTTGGAGGAGGTCACGTCAACTCTCTATCTAATGAGTTTAGAAAAAAGCCAAATTAAGAGGAGCAGACAGAATTGAGTTTGATGGTCACGGGAAGGAAAGGAAGAGGAGAAGGAAAGAAAGGTCCGGGCTTGTCAAAGGCGTGTCACTTTTGTCACATGGAAGGTCATTGGAAGAATGACTGCAAGCATCGGCAAGAGTGGTTGAAGAAGAAGGGGCAAGCTGCAGAGGCAGACGTAACAAGCGGTGTAGAGGTCACCAAAGTATTAATGACTTCTTATGTTAAAGACAATACTTCCCAAGGTAAAGGCTGGATATTTGATTCGGGTAGTACAGTTCATGTATGTTCCCAAAAAGAGCTGTTCAACTCCGTTGCTAAGGAAGGGACTGTCAAGATGGCGGATGGCTCGGCTTGCGAGGTCATCGGCACTAGGACAATCAAGATTACAGAAAGAGATAGGACGGTGCGTGCTCTGGAGGCTGTCTGGTAAGTCCCAGAGGCACGGTACAATCTAATATCCATAGGGGTGCTCGACGAATAAGGATGCCAAATCTAAGTGTAATAAGGCGTCGTCACAGTTAGCGAAAGAGACAGGGTAATCCTGAAAGAAGAGAAGTGTGGAGGGTTATACAAGCTGAAGGAAGGAAACTCAGTTCAAAGTGGAGTTTCAGTGATAAGCTTGGAAGGGAGCTTATTGCGAGGTGGAGTTTCAAGGAAGACTACAACGGGACATGAACTAGGTCAAAATGTTGCGGGAAGGATAAAGGGTGCACTCAGTTAAGGCCCGAGATGACCCGAGCCATGGCGGTGAAACAACCAAAGGCCTTGGGGAGAGGGGCAATAGTTAAAGGCTTCACGGTACGGTTACAACCAAGGAAGTAGTAATCCAAATCTCAAGGTGTTTTACTAAAGACTTGAAAAGAAAGTCAAGGTGGAGATTGTTAGGATTTTGCCTTGTTTTCAAGATGAGATGTATGGTTCAAGAAGATCCAATTGAGTTGGAGAAGATGATGGCTTGAAGTAGAAGAAGCAAACCAAGTAGGTACAGATTAGTCGACTTATAAAGTTTATAAGTCGGCTAGTAGTCGACTGTGGCAAATGCAGAAACAGAGAGGAAGCATTATACAATAGTCGACTATATGGTTTATAAGTCGACTAATGACAGGGATTAGTCGACTAATCGATGCATTTTCTGAAGTAGAATCAGTTTCCTTTTCAGGCTATGGTTTCCTTTTCTGATGGAGTATGAATAGGATTCAATTTTTTTTCTAAAGATTAAAGGGTTTAGAATTCTTCTACATTAAGGA
This sequence comes from Agave tequilana, assembly GCA_038442645.1. Classification (NCBI taxonomy): domain Eukaryota; kingdom Viridiplantae; phylum Streptophyta; class Magnoliopsida; order Asparagales; family Asparagaceae; genus Agave; species Agave tequilana. The sequence continues at coordinate 59,570 of JAVJIF010033342.1, read as the reverse complement.
GATCAACTCCTAATAGGATTGATCAAGATTCTTCAAGCATCCAATGATCAAAATCATCTCATACTCCAAATAGGAGTTGTTTTGTAAAATCTTATAAATAAAGGTTGTAATCCATCATTGTAATTATCTAGAATAAGAAGAAAATCTCAAGTAAAGGAGATCAGAAGAAGCCAAAAAAGAGAGGAGTAAGGTGAATGTGCATAGAGATAAGGTAATACTCTTACAATGTAGGTCTAGATTAACGAGGAAGGTGAATACTCTTGTTGCATCAACAAGAAGGTTAAATCTTTTGTATCAAGTTTATTGATAAAGCTTTCTCAAGTTCTCTTCCCGTGGACATAGGCCAAGTTTGGGCCAAATCACGTTAAATTCTCGTGTTATTTTTTATTGTTCTTTTGTTTAGGTATTGCTAGTTTGCTTTACAACAGTTTTTTTTTTCTACTACTGATCATATTGCCAAGCTCCGCAAACGTCATTCTAGAGAGCAATAATTGGTATCAAAGCATATCAATTTCATAACAAATCCTTCATCTGTCTTAACTCATAACCATTTAGCAAGCTTTGGGAGGATAAAAACTTGCAGTTTATGTGTGTCGCTTGTGGGTAGAGGTTAATCTAAGTTTAGAAGAAATCTCTCATAAAATCGGAAAAAGGGTTGGGACTTATGTACTTACCTTTTTTATTCAAAAATTTATTCAGCAACTGCTTATGTTTACGGCGAAGATATTAGGTCAACGCTGTTTGTAAGAAGCAGGAACCAAAGATAAATTTATGGGTCTAATGAATACAATCTTCGACTTTCTGAAGATACTAGACAGCCAATTTATGCTCTACTGCACAAGCTATTAGTGAAGTTGTTAACAAATCCAATCTAATGGACGTTTGATTCAATCACTTCCAATATCAGGCCTGCACCTTATTCAGGCAAGGCATTTTGAGCTTCTTATGACCCTCTTTCTTTTAAGACACTGGATATATATGTTGGTACTAAATATTACTTCGATATAGATTGCTCATTTGAAGAACTTGGGCCAGGAGCTCATGGCTGGCTTTTCCTCTTATTGATAATTCATAAAGTAAAGTTAATATAAAGCCATTCTCGATTAACTTGCTTGGATAACCAAGAGCACTATCATAGCTAAGCATGAATCCAAGATTTTTGGCATTTTGAGTCAATAGGGAACCATTTTTCTCCGCGGACCAATATTATTACATTCCAATTTCATCCCCATATCTCCTTTTGGGTATTCACATACAAAACTAATGACTAGGTGTGAGCTTATCCATGCGATTATGCATTCCTCGATTAGGAATCAAGTTTCTAGAAGGCCTTCTGTTTCTTTGATGAGTCACTTTTCGATATCCTCGGGGACATATATATATATATATATATATATATATATATATATATATATATATATATATGTTATGTTGCATCAGCATATATGTTATGTTAAGTGGAATCCCTAAATGCAATCGATTTCGTTTGGTGAGATCTTCAGTGATGTACTCTTGGCAAATGGCAATAATCCTATATTTAGACTTAGCCTGAAGAGGGTTTTACCATGATAGAAGCAAGAAAGTAAATGCTTGTATACAGCATCGGTTCTTACAGGGCAACAACCCAATCATACTGGGGGTTTGGGTTATAAGAGATCCTGGGTTTAAATGGTCTTTGTTCACGGAAAAAGGAAAAGAAAAGAAAAGAAAAGAAAGAAACGAAACAGTCCAATAATAGGTAAGCTTGGACAATTTTTAACTTCTCTATCTAGGACATGATAATGGTGTCAACCAAGTTTGGTTTATGGTTTATATAACCCATTGAATATATCCACGAGGAATGTTGTGATTGCTAATTATACCCTTTATGAACATTCTGTTATTCTTAACCACGCAACATTATATTAGTAAAGAATCATGTTATGCCCTTTTTATGCAATGTATACTCAACATATGATTTGTTTAACTTCTAATTAATTTTTGAGAGTTCTAAAGAAGCAATCATGTAGTTGAAAACCAATGTCACAAAACATAATCCGTGGTAGCAGATTCCATCCTCACAAAGTAAAATTAGAAGTTTCTCTCTTGGCAACGAACATTGTATCTTGTGCAAGATTACCTATCGATGTCTATCCATAGAAAAAAGAATGAAGAATATGTGCCCATCTAGATCAGAATCCATCACCTTATGCTCAGCAGTTCAATCACCTTTATTATTGTGCTTTAGCCTAACATTGTGTGTCCCATGGCAGAGGAAATGTAAGTCTAGGAGGAGCTTGGCCTGCATCCCTTGACATTAACTTGTCGTGAAATAATATTGCGTCGATATGCTTGTATTTCAATTCATTATATGATGATTACCATTTAGATATTTATATAGACAGGAACGATTTGTGTTGTGTGCGAGGAAAAAAAAATATTAAGGACTTAAACAAATTGGGTGTGGGCAATGAAGCTTACATGCAGTTGTCATACAGAGACCCAGCAATCTGAGAGACTCATGACCTCATTCTTTCCCTTCATCTTTTGTTTAATCTTTACAGAAAGTTGAAGCTTATCTGTGCTCCTTTTTCCCTGATACGTCTTGTTTGTGCTAATCATTCAGCACTTACAAGTTCGAGTTTATCTTAAATACAGAAACATTTGTCCACAGAGAAGGCTGGGGGAGCTATGTGTATCCCACTAGTGTCTAATTGCTCAGTTTTAGTTTATAATAATAAGAAAGATTTGTTCCTTTGCCTGGAATAAATTTATATGGCGTATCATTTTTTTTTAATATGTTGCAGTGACTTGTTAGTAACAGCTCGAACTGAATCAAACTCTATGAAGTTTGCGAATATGAGTTTCTTTACAGCGAAGCGTGTATTGTACTTATAGCATACTGTTTTCCTACTACAAATAAGAGTACTTATGCTTATTAAGAGCACGGCTATATAAAACTCCTGTTCATCTCAGCTGTAGCAGATAATAAATAAATAAAACAATATTCTGATGACCTTGAGAATGACTAATTTACTCTCAGTAGTCTATTACAAGTTGAAGTAATTATTTGCCTTGCATAAACAGTGTAGCGCTAGTATGAAAATTAAGGAGGTGTTTCTGTGGCCATTGAGGCAATTTGGAGAGAATAGATGCACTGCATGACTATATTTGTGAATTATTCTTAAAGTTTTCATATGTTTTCATATATTTTGGACATCTCTAATTTACTCATGTATTTACAGATAATTCCTACTATTATCTCCTACAGAAATAATTAGTGGTTATCAGTAATTTAGCAAGCAAAATTGTTATGAATCATCTCGACCTAATATTTTGTAAAGCTTCCCAAACAAACAGTCATAGTTAGTGGAATTAGTCTTAGCTGTTGTTGTTATTATTGTAGTTAAACGTTTTCTCTGGTTGTATTATCTCTCTTGTTTGTCTTCATAAACAGTGGTGTTATGTGAATTTGCATACTATGTAGCATATTTGAATCTATTAATTTGCACACTTTGTAACCTGTGCATCAAACTCTTTTATACTTCTACTTAAAGATTTTCGTACTTCTTCTCCGCGTCATTTTGTTAAAGAGATAATAACGAAGCAGAATCTAAATGGCATCACTTTGTCCTCGGATTGCTTGATTTGCGACTGGTTAGTGACTAATTTGGTTTCAGAGAAATCTTACGATCTATATTCCCAAATTAGTCTCTTATATTTTGATATATGTAGTTTTAAGTCATGTAAAATGTGGAAGCTGGTCTCAGCTACATAATTCCATGCTCCTGCAGGCAAATGAACAAAGCGAGCTAGGTATATTGAAGCTCTAGTTGGAGATTTCAATACGCTCGATTCAGTGTCGTGGTTATCTGGCATTCTCAAGCCTGGACATATGATGTAGGTCCATTTCTGGATCTAGGTAAGGGTGATTTGATATGATCAGTCAATATGAAGGAACTTGCGTCATGACTGAATATTGTTTCAAGTTTTTACTCCATGCCTGAACTTAGAAAATTCCTAAAAATTATAGTTCATATAGAAGGGATCCTGTAACTCATGACAGGCCCATGACACGAATCCTTTTGTCTGCCAACATCTCTCAAGATTGAACCAGTACTACAAAAGTTTTCTACTTATTCTCATGTGGAGATACATGACTTTTGCTTTGATCAGATACTTTAGTTCTTAATTGGTCATGGAATCTTATACATAAAATGCATGACACCCAAAGAAATGCTTGTTTAAATTGAACTAGTCGACCGGGATTGTCTTGATGCACTGCAGATCCTTATTCTTGTCGTGACGTTCTTCGTGGTGTTGACTGATGAAGACCTAGCCATTGTTCTCGCCGTTGAAGCAAACATTCATGGCTTGAATCTTGCCCAAAGCAACAATAGATTAGGCATTAATCATACTCTACCAAAGAAAGATTAGCAAGCATGCTTCATCTTTTTATAAAGCAACCAATGCATGATTAGCTTGTGGGTGGATTACTATATAGACATGCAGTGGTTGGCTATAGCTTTCCAATAAAAGCCAAGGGAAAGGAAAGCTAGCTCTAAAGCTCTTTCTAAGTGGCCATTGATTGAACACAAAGATCCAGACTCTGAGGTATTGCAAAATGAATCTTTGACCCGACCTCCAAGTTCGTAGCTCAGGTGGTGAGAGCATTGGCAATGGCATCATAATTTTGGAGTCCTTTATGCCGAAGGAAGGCAAACTTGGATACTGATGATGGCTGCAAATGATTGTGGGGGTGTAGATGATGAAAGTGGAGGGGGAAAGGAGAGCTTTTAGGTCCCTTTTGAAGGGAAACAAATTTGTCCTGAAGGCAACAAACTGTCATGCATGAAGACAAGTGGTCATAATAGAGATGAAGTAGAATGGCAATAGAGATGAAGTAGAATGGCAATGGGTATCTTTGGCTATATCAAAAGTTTGTATGGAGGGAAAAAAGGAAGAAACTAGTATTTTTAATTATTTATTTTTTTTTTTTAATGTTTGTACTAGCAAGGGTGAAGCAAAGAGAAAGAGAGTAGGAAGCAAAAAGATTCACACCTAGAATTAACTATGCTCCTGTTAAAGGTTCAAGTTAACGTGTCGTGTGCACGCACGCATGCATTATATATGGTGGTTGATGGTAAACATGTTCAATACAATGATTGATGAGCATTCGAGCAGTCAGTCAGATAAATTCAAGAATTGTTGGTTCAATGTGATGATCGAAATGTATCAGAGCTCTAGTCAAAGATATTCATGAATACTTGAATTTTTAACAATGTGTAGTGTTTTATGCGTTGAATATGGAAGTTCTTGACTGATATAGCTGATGAAATGATGCTCTCATGGTTTTAGAAATAGAGAGAGAGAAAATGTATATGCATCTGGTGATGGATTGGTACTACTTTTTCTTTTTAATAAAATTTTTGAAGTTTTTAGAGATTATGGAGTTGTTTGAGGACTTGAAATTACTGCATAATGCAAAGCTAGTGCCAAGTGTATGGATGCTTCTCTCTGCCCATCTTTTAAAGGAGAGAATTATTGATAAAAGTTGAAAAGGCATGAAAGGATGGGAAGCAAACGACTTTGCAACTGAGAAGAAGTGCTCAAAGAGAATGAATGGACACTGGTGCGATGAGGCTAATCTCCTTGGCAAAGAGAATAGTATGCACGAAAGGGAAATGGCCATGCTTTGTGTTATGCATGATTTAGCCCGTTGTTGTCAAGAAAACAGTTGAAAATTAGCCGAAAATGAGCACGAAACTATTTTAGATTTTGGAAAACATACAATAAATGGCCGGGTTAGTCGAAAATGAGTATGAAACATGTTTATGCAAACTCTTGGTTAGTTAGTTTCTGAAACTCGATATACGGTATATATTAGAATATCTATTAATATTTTGGCTAGACCATGTAAATTCTTGTGTCTCGCTCTTCTTCTCTTTTCATTTCCTGCAAATTCTAGCTACTCGATTTGTGATCCTAGGGTTTCTTTGCAATAAACTGGTTTGAGAGCTTCAAATCTTCAATCAGGTGTCAACATGTCATCGATCAAAAAAAGTTGGAAAGTTCGATGGCAACATCACTTAAGAAATTTCTTGGTCCACCCATGGTCAAAAAAAATACAATGTTCCATATGAACTTTAAAATTTATAATTCTTCTGCTTTCACGTTCGGTTTGATTATTTGATGTGTGCGTATTTGCTTATTGCTATACGTCTGTTAATGTGCTAGCTAGGTCACGCGTGTGTTCAAGCCCATATTTGCCAACAACCCTGACTTTGACTTTGTTAGAGATCTTTAAAAGAGAAAGATCACTGTAGTGGTCAAGATTTGGTTAACCCCAGAGGCCGCGACATGTGTCTCATTGCACTAGAGGTATCTCAAGCAGACAACACGCACAAGAGGCCAAGCGGCTCCACATGTAACCCTGAGGGGGGAGAGAGTCTTAGGCTCGACCTCGAGACACATTCCAACTCCGAAGAGAGGACCCCGAGTCCCTTCTCACTCCGACATCCATGACTATTAGACTTCATCCCGGACTCATACTGGATACAGCTCAACAACAACTTTTCCAGATCATAAGAACGGTTATGTCTGCCACGAAATCTGCACGTTCTAAATACCTCCTATTTTAGCGGGACGGTTTGGATAGTTGCGGATATCTCAACATGCCAATCCCACCAATAAAGCATGACAATCTAAATGGATATGAAAAGATCTTAACCGCGGATCATGAATCACGGAGAAAAATCTGCACCATCAATTACAACATAGGCAGCTTACTTATAGGCCAAAGAAAGAAGAAGAAAAAGCCAAGGAAAATGTCAGTCAAAAAAGAAGAGAAAAATATACTGAGAAAATCTTCTTGTAATACATAGAAAAAGATAGTGAAGCCTTCATCTCTCTTCCCTGTGGTTTTTCCCATTCTGAGTTTCTATGTAAAAATTCTTGTCTACGTCTGTTTGCTTATTGAATCTTTACAGTCTATATCATTCTATGCAGACTCTTTTTTTGCTTGTGGTGTGAGATTGACTGTTTGATCAATCGTATAGGAAAATCTCCACCACAAACTGGTGTTTTCATTGAGATCTGAGCCTCAATGCTCTGATCTCTCCCTACCAAACCCATCCTCTAAAATGTCTCTCCAATATCAAACATGGCCCAAAGAAGACAAGCCACCAGAGGCGCATCTAAAAGTCACCTGGGGGTGGGGGGGTGGGGGGTGGGGGTTGAATATGTGATATGCTAATCAAATGTGAAAATGCAACAATTAAATAGAACAATAAAAACGGTCAACTCAAAAATAAGAAATGAAGCCGAATTCCCTATGAAGGGATTTAGAACTTCTCCTTTTAATTCCTCTAGATTAAGAGTTAAGGTGCATAATTGCTTTCTTACTTGAATGACAAAAAATGACAAGTATGAATGATATAAGCGATATAGAGCAAGTATATTAAGATCAATTAAAGCAATAAAACAAGTATAATAATAGAGTATGAGTAAGAGTGAGAGAAATGACAATCACAAACACAAAGAATATATTTCGAGGTTTGAGCAACTCGCTTTACGTCCCCGCCTTCACTGCGTGAAAGATTTCCACTATCCATTAAAGATTTTAACAAAATAACCATAACAACAACAGTCTACATAAGACCCGGAGCACCAACTCCAATCTTTAAATCTTTACCCAACAGGTACAAAGCCAATGAAAAATACAATCTCTTGGTGACTAAAAATATTAAAAACTCTTTCTTTACAGCTTCTTAGAATTTAGAGATAAAAATTGAGGCTCAAGAAATTTGTGTAAGAGAAAAATCAGTTGAAAAGATTGAACTTGAGAGTTAAAACTTGGAAAATAATTTGGAATGAAAGCTCTTGAAACTAGAAAATTTTTAAAAAATTTTTTCAAAACTTTTCTAGATTTTTCTGGATTTTCTCAATGACTTCTATTCATAGGAAATGTAAGTATCATTAGAGGATTAATCTGCGCATAAAACAGGTTTTAAAATCTTAACAAAGTGAAAAATGCCCGTTTGAAAAAAAGGCAAAACTGGATTAATTCAAAACTAGTTGTTTGGTCCATTTTAGCTGACTTCCGATCGACCGGCCGGTCGATCGGCCACGATTATTTTAAAATAACTGGTGCCAGCGGTCGACTGGGCGGCCGACCCGAAACCAAATACAGAAACACCTGACATTGGAGTTGGGCAAAATCGATTGACCGGCCAGTCGACCTACTCCAATAGCTAGTGAGTTCAAGAGTATCGATCGACCGGGCGGTCGACTGATGCCATGTGCCAGATTCCCGAGTATCTTTGTTCACTTTCGGTCGACCGCTCGTCGACTGAGCTCTGTGCAGAACTCACTGCAAACTCTGGCGGTCGACCGGGCCAAGCCAAAACTCCCAATATTTGTATTTAAATATACTTTGATTTTTGAAATAATATATATATATATATATATATATATATATATATATATATATATATATATATTGAAAATGTTTTGATAAACATTTAAACCATGAACAACATGTAGACACATAGAGATAAAAATCAGGGTAAAATGGATCAAAAACATGTACATATAAACTTGTTGAAAATTCTTTTTCTGTGTGTAAACTATCTTAAGCATCAATAAACCACTCTAAGTTTAAACATTCTATTTTCTTACAAGGGTTGCACCTCTTCAGGTCTTCATCAAGTGGGCTTCATCAAAAATTCATGCTTTGATCTTCTAGGCTTGAATCTCATGCTCAAATTATCTTGAACACTTCAGTATCTTCATTTTGAGAAAGAATCAAACAAGATCTTAATTCTTGAACCCTGTAAACTCATAAACACTTAAACCTGATTAGTACCTCATAACTACATGAATTTTGTAATCATCAAAACATAAGTGTTGATTGTACCTTGGGCCAATAATCTCCCCCTTTTGATGATGACAAAATCTATGAGTTATTTAAAAAAAATATGAAGAGTTGGAAAAAGCTTCCCTTGAAATTATGCTTATAAGAATCAAGTTAACATGACATATAGATATATCAATAATAAGTAAGCCACGTGCATATTAATAGAATTGGCAATTTAGAACAATATACATAAAAATATCCATCCATCCTTCCATGCCTTTGTCCACCAAAATAATATGCAATAAGGAGTAATATATTCTACTCTCCCTAGCAAAAATTGCATAAGAAACTTGGGTAATGGATTTAAGACAAAAATAGCTCAAAATATAAATAAAATAAATAAACTCAAAAAATAAATAACTCAATATTCTTCTCCCCTTTTTTGTCATACATCAAAAAGGAAATAAAAGACACTAAATTTTGAAAAGCATGATACCAGTTTGAAAGTTAAAATGATCTAGATATCAATTGAAAACTCCAAAAATATAGATCAATAGGAAAACTATTATAAATTAAAAGTGTAAACATGATAACAAATACAAATTGAAATCAAATAAATAATAAAGATGAATACCAAATTGAAAATTCAAAAACACCAAACAATGGAATCAAGAATCTATTATACAAACATATAATTCACTACAAATGAAAGAAAATCTATAATAATCAAGCGGTTTGTAAAAAAATCGGCCAATTGAAAATTGGTAGAAACATTTTCAATTTCAATATCACCTCTCTCATAATTAGCTCTAAGAAAGTGATATCGAATTTCTATATGATGGTCTTACTATGTTGATTTACATTCTTGGTTATATGAATTGTACTAATATTACCACAAAAAATCTTAATATGATTTTGATGCAAATCATATCAAGGAGAGTATATTTCATCCAAATGATTTGTGCACAATAAGCCTCGGCGACAACATACTCCGCCTCGGCAGTTGAGAGGGCCACAAAATTTTGTTTCCTGAAAGATCACGAAACAAGACAATTTTCTAGAAATTGACAAGTTCCACCAGTACTCTTCCTATCCACTCTACAACCGGTATAACCAGCATCCGAATTACTCGTCATTGAAAATTGTTCAGTCTTCAGATACCACAAGCCCGAACCAATAGCGTCTTTAAGATATTTAATAATGCGTTTTATCACATTCAAATGAGATTCTTTAAGATAAGATTGGAATCTAGCATATACACAAACACTATACATGATATCCAGCCTATGTGCTGTCAAGTAAAGTAAACTACCAATTATGCTCTAGTAGAGTTTAATGTCAACATGTTTATCTTGTTCATCCTTATTAAGCTTGATTGTAGTGGCCATCAGAGTCTTGCTAATTTTCGCATCCTCTAGCCTAAACTTCTTGATTAGTTCTCTTGTGTGCTTGGCTTGATTCACGAAGATCCCATTGCTCCTTTACTTGATTTAGAGTCTAAGGAAATAATTGAGCTCTCCATCATGATCATTTCAAACTCTTCCTTCATGCATAATTCAAAATCCTTACAAAGCTTTTCATTAGTATATCCAAAAAATGATATCATCGATATATATTTGTATTATCAAGATATCACCATCAACAAGGTGGTATCTACTTTACCTTGACAAAACTCTTATTCACAAGGAAACTACTAAGTCTTTCATACCAAGCTCTAGGAGCTTGTTTCAAACCATACAAAGCTTTTTCTAGTTTAAAAACAAAATCTGAATGTGTATGATCAAAAACCCCAGGGGTTGTTCAACATACACATTCTCCTCAATAAAAGCATTTAAAAAAGCACTTTTAACATCCATTTAAAATAGTTTAAAATCTTTATATGAGGTAAAGCAAGGGTCATCCTATAGCTTCAAGTCGTGCTATAGGTGCAAAGGTATTCTCAAAATCAATACCTTTGATTTGGGTGTAACTTTGGGCTACTAATATAGTTTTGTTCCAATTACATTACCCGACTCATCCAACTTATTTCTAAAGATCCATTTAGTATCAATTGTTAGTCTATCATGGGACCTTAGAATAAGATGCCAAACTGGTTATGCACAAATTGATTGAGCTCTTCTTACATTGCAAGTAACCAATATGAGTCCCCTCGTCCTCGAAGATGTTTTTGGGTTCTATGTGTGATATGAATGAAAAATGACCACAAATATCATGAAGTTTGAATCTAGTAATTACTTCCTTGATACATCACCTATGATGAGATATTTGACGTGGCTTGTAGCATATCTCCAATCCTTCTGAAGTGGTTAAGTTAGCTTCACTTCAACTTCTTGGACTTCACCATTTGCATCATCTCTTGGCTTGTCCTCTTGCATCGTGAGTCCTTCAAAGACACCTCCTCCATGTCTTCACCTAAGGAATCAATCTCTACAATATTCTTTACAACAGAGTTCGATCCCTCAAACTTTATATGCATGAATTCGTAAATAGTCAAAGTTGACCTATTGAAAACTCTATATGCCTTACTAGTATTGATGAAGCCAACAAAAATAGCTTCAAAAAATTTTGCATCAAATTTACCTAAATTGTCCTTAGTATTAAAACAAAATATTTACAACTAAAAACTTTGAAATAAGAAACATTTGGTTCTCTCAAATAGTAAATCTCAAAGAGAGTTTTATTTAAATTCTTGCAAAAATAACTCCTATTCCCAATATAACATGAAGTGTTTACGGACTCGGCCATAGATATTGATGAAGTCCTTATTCACTAATCATGGTCCTAGTCATCCCTTGAAGAGTTCGGTTCTTCCTTTCGACGACTCCATTCTGTTGTGGAGTTTAGGACATGATAGATCATGTTTGATTTCATTTTTTTCACAATAAGTAATAAAGGAGTGATTTATAAACTCACCACCTCTATCACTTCTAATGCGTAAAATCAGAAATTTTTTTCTTCTTCAACTCTTTTTTGAAAAAATGAAAATACGAAAAGGCTTCATCTTTGTGTTCCAAAAAGAAAACCCATGTAAATATTGAAAATTCATCAACAAGAACAAAAACAAAATAGTTTTCACTAAGATTTTTAATTTTGGTTGGACCAAACAAATTCATATGTATTAATTCTAGAGGTCTTGATGTCATAATATCCTTAATAGATTTGAAAGAGGACTTGATTTTTTTTTCAAGTTGGCATGCATCACAAATGCGATCCTTTTCAAATTTCAAACTAGGGATACCTTTTATTGTTTTCTTAGAAGTGGGATAGATGGTTAAAAAAAACATGACCTAATCTTCCATACTACAACCAAAATTTTCATTAAAAGAAGTTAAACATATTGCATTACATTGTAAATTCAACACGTCAATGATATAAACATTATTATCATGAAAATTAGAAAATAAACGAGAATTACTTTTCCCATTAATAATATCATAAGTAGAGTCATAAAAAATAATCCTTAAGCCTTTATCACACAATTGACTAACTCTTAAAAAATTATATTTGAGACTTTCAACCAAAGCAACATTTTCAATTAAAAGAGATGAGCCAATTTTGATATTATTTATACAGTTAATTTTACCCGTTAAGTCATCTCCAAAAATCACGGTGTCACCTTCACTTGACCTTGATAGTATTGCAAAATTGTTGATGTCCTATATCTTGTGCTGTGAGCAACCATTATTAGGATACCATCACTCCCTATATCTTGGCCTTAGTACGTACCTATATCATTTAAAAAAGTTGTTGATTTTGGTACTCAAATCTTTTGGGTCTTAAAATGTTAGTTTTTCGAAGCCAAACACGGCTATTTGAAACATTTAATTTATCATAACAAAACTTAGTCAAATAACCTTTTCGGCCTCAATAGGTGCATGAGTACACCTTGGCATACATAAAAGCATGATGTGCAAAACGTTGTGTGTATGATGTGCATGTGTGTGTTGTGCTTATGTGTAAGCATGATGTTGTGTGTGGGAAACATGTGTAGATGATTTTCTTTGAGTTTGCCTATTAGGAAACATGGCTTTTAACTTACCTTTGTCAAACTTACATTTATTTAAAATATTTCTCAAATTATTTATTTTATTTTTTTATCATAGAAAACTCATTTTCATCAATCCATGGAAACTTTACTTTACATAAAATTTTATATGCATTAAAATAATTTTGAGTATTTTGAAGAGTAGATGATAACATTATTTTCCTTTGAGACAACAATCAATTGATTTTATAGAAGTTCATTTTCTTTCTTCTTTTTAAGTACTTTTTTTTGAGAAAATTATAGTTATTGGAAAGTTTTTCAAAAGCTTCACTAAATTCATCCATGGATAATTCACAATCATCAAGAATGATTTCGGGAGTTACCTTAAGTGTGTTATCATTTGCCATGAAACATACGTTTGTTGTGTCCACCCTTCTCCGAATTCACTCTCTGAATTCCAAGTTGCTTTCAAGGCCTTTTTTTGTAGGGCTTCTTGGAGGTAGTAGGTTTGATCTTTATCTCCAGACAATCGGTAACGATATGTCCAGGTTTTCTACAATTGTAGCAACTGATCTTTTTTCTCTTTCTCTTTCCATCTTCTTCAGTTATTGAACTTATCCTTGTTGTATTTCTCTTCACATTCTTTGCGAGGAGGGACAAATCTTCATTATCTTCTTGTTCATCTTCATCTTTGTTGAAGATTAGTGGAGTAGACTTGAAAGTAAGTATTTTTTTTCTTTTGTGGTGCTTTCTCTTCTCTTATTTTCTCTCCTTTTCATGGGCTTAAGGTTTCCTATAAGATCAATGAACTCCAACTCCTCCCCCGTCCCCTCTCCAGGTAGACCCGACCCAGGTTCTGGAGCCGGCGGTTCCCGGTTTTGCCGCTGATGGAGCAGGAACCGGATCCTTAGGGTTCGGTTGGTTCCGGTTCCAGAATCGGAGCGGTTCTAGTTTCGTTTTCAGAACCGAATGTAGCCGATTCTAAAATCGGATGTATCCGGTTCCAGAACCGGTTGTATCTGGTTCCAGACTCGGTTCTGGGGAACCCTTTCTTTTATTTAGAAATAGGAACTAATTTTATTATTAATTAATTTTAAGAAATATAACAAAAATAATAAAAAATATAATAAAGGAGCTTGAACTTAATTTTTACCATAATTAAGTTGCCTACGTATCCTCTTGGGGTTTAGAGGAATCAAAGCCCACGCAGTTCTCTTAACTTAGTCCCGTACTTTACTTCATTACTTCCTTCTGTTTTGATGGTCGTCCATTCCATAAAGTCTTCACTTTGTTCCCGCATGATTCTTGTTGTCTTAATGATGCTTTTGTCCAACCATAAGTTGTGCTTGGGCCTCCACTGAGTCGGGGGACATACTCGAACGGGTTTGGTTTAAGATACTCCCCCAGCACTGAATGCTTGCTTCACAACTACCGTTGACAGCGGCATTGCTAAAATTTGTTTAGCGATAATTGACATGATTGAAAATTGTGTTGAATCCTCTTTCCACCATTGCAGGATTGGAAACTTTAAATCTTGAAAATCTTCACCAAACTCAAATGAAGTGGTTAGATAACTATCAAGCTGAGTGTTCGAGCTTGATGAAGATCCCCAAGGTTTTTTTTGGCTCTTGTAATAATAGATGTTTTCCTCTACTAAGTTTAGAGGTATCCTCAACTTTACTACAAGTCTGGCCATGACGGGGTTATTAATACTTGAACTATATACTCCACTATATTCATTATATAGCATAAATTACTTTTTTATTTTACTAAATAAATCATAAATATCTTCATTCACTGAATAATGTCAAATAAGCCTTCAAATAGGCATGCAATCCATCTAATTTACACCTTGGATTAAAAACTCATGCAATTAAATAAATAGATGGAATTATTTTAAAATATTTAACTACTTATTTTTCATTCCTTGAATACAAGAAAATAAATTCAAATTATTTTCATGTTCTTCTTGCGCACCACAAATATTTATATACTCAATTAAAAATAAATGCGTTGTAGGATAATAAACACCAGATAAAGTGTAAGTAGCATCATTAAAAACTTTTAATGTATCCAAAATACTTTTGCATGCATCCCATTGCGTTGGATATAAATTAATATCATTAATATTGTTAGCAATAAAATCACATAATAATTCTTTATAATTATTACTATCATTAAGTAATTCATAAGTTGAATTCCAACCGGTTGGAATATCCCGTGAAAATTGTTTTGGTCTCATACCTTTTGATTTATAATATTTTCCCATTTTTTTATTACTCGTGGATGTGTCCATAAATAGTAAAGTGCATGTCTAATAGATTTAATATAATCTTCCAATTGTTTTATGCCATCTTGCACGCATAATTTAAAACATGACAAACACATCTTTGATGAAAATTTTTTCCCCCAAATGTAGGTTTACAAACTTTTTCAAATTCAGGTATAGATATAGTATTAACAGATGCATTATCAAAACCAATTGCAAAAATCATATTAATCAAACCATATTCTTCTAAAACTACTTTTATCATTTTATAAATATTATGAGTAGTATGTCATTCATTAAAAACTCTGAAAGCAATTACTCTTTTTTGTAAATTTCATTCACAATCAACCCAATGACAAGTGACTCCCATATAAGAATGTTGTTGCCACATCACTCCATATATCGCTACATATAGATACACGCGATCAAAAGTGATAAAAAAATCATATAATTTTTTCTTCTCTTTTTTATAAAGCTTTTGTAATGTGCATGTGAGAGTGGTCCTAAGCATTCTATTTGCTTGAGGATTTAATGCATTTTTACAGTAATTTATAAAACCTAATTTTTCACCAAAACTAAAAGATATGTATTCAACGACAACCATTCGTGCTAATTCATCTCTATTTTTAACATCAGAAAATAAAATAATTGAGGGGTAGTGTAGCGTTTTTGTGAGACCGTCTTCACAAGAACGCGCCCTTCTCTAGATGCTTTCAAATGTTTCATACCACCAAAAATGGACCACTTATAAGCTTTTGAACAATTCTTGCAACTTACACTAACGACCGTGCCCGACTCATTCTTGATTTTCGTAAAATGATGCACGAAAAGATCGGACTTTAATTTTTGACTGGCGACAGCGGTATCTTCTTCGCCTCCATCATTAGTTTAAGTTTCAGATCTTTTGGGTGGAATATTGACTTACGCCTCTTCTTCGGAATGTATTTTCAATCATTTGTGTCGAAGGCATAATTCATCTCGGACGATTGTAAAAAATTGAAAATATCATTTCCGGCGGGTTGGCTTTCACCAACCTTGCTCTTGCCTTTTGCGACGAACTTCCACTTGCCATGGAAAGTATGAAAATTGGAGAAAGATTTTTGAGAGAGATTTTGGTGAGATACTATTGGAGAGAGAGATTTTGTAGAGAGATTATTGAGAGAGATTTTGTAGGATGATTATGCGGAGAGATTATGAGGACTTGTAAAGTAGGAGGCTTGAGGAGAAATTTTGTAAAGAATTATAAGGAGAGATTGAAGAGAAGTTTGGATTTTTGTTGTGAAGGAGAATGAGAGAAATGGGGCTATTTATAGATGTCAAATAATTAAAAAAAAATCAGATCTGCCCAAGGTCCAAAATTGGACCGTTGGGGCTTGAAAGTGGAGCCAACGTTCATTTGAACGTTGGCTCCAAGGCCCCCCCCCCAACGGGACGGAGGCCCGGACACTTATAAAAAAAAAAAATCCCATAATATGGGCTGGAGGCCCGGAGAACCTAATAAAAAAAAAACGCCCAGGCTGCCCAGCCCAGTTGGCCAGGCGGGCTAGCTGGGCCAGGCCAAAAAAAAATTTAATTAACTGGCTCGAACCGCCAGTTCGAACCTGGAACTGCCAGTTCCCAATTCCTGAAATTATAAACCAGAACCAGCCCAAACCAGTGCCGGTTCCGGTTCGGTTTGGAACCGGAGAACCGGCCATCCGACCCGGTTTTGGTTCCCACATACCAGTTCCCAGTTCGGTTCTCCGGTTCAAACCGAACCAGGGTCGGGTCTACCCCCGGGCCCACTCCTCCCCTCGGCCTCCTCCTACCACCGACCTCCCTCTCGGATTGGGTATTTTCTCTTTCTTCTTTTATTATTTTATTAACAGTTGTTAATACGATACTATTGATTAGGGTTTTTGCTTGATTTGTTATTAGGGTTTCTATTGGATTTTATTATTAAACATTAAAATCATGTACCACTTGTTAATATGATACTATTGATTAATTTAAAACTTGTTTATACGATCTATACGATACACGGTACACGACACACAGACACGAACATATTTATGAGGTAGTGACACGGATACGGACACATACACGGACACGAAAACGGACACCGTCTCGGATTAGGTATTTTCTCTCTCCCTTTTTATTATTTTTTGAATAGTTGTTAATACGATATATTGATTATGGTTTCTGCTTGATTTGTTATTAGGGTTTTTGCTGGATTTTGTTATTAATCATTGAAATCATGTACCGCTTGTTAATACGATACTATTGATTAGGTTAAAACTTGTTTATACGATACTATATGATACATGGTACATGACACACAGACACGGACATGTTTATGAGGCACGAACACGGACACTAGACACATACATGGACACGAGAACAGACACAGACACGGATACGAGACACGAATACAGACATGGACACGAGACACGTGAAATAGACACGAACATGTTTATGAACCCTAGATTCCCATCCTAAATTAATTACCCTACCCAATAAACCCTAGATTACTGTTCAATAAACAACGTACATTACATGTCTTATAACTTCTCTCTAATACAAGTAACTTATGGGTCTTGAACATGTGGTCTTCATAGACCTTTTGTTCAAGGTAGTTGTTGAATTGTCCGTTTGGATAAGTTTAAGACTGTATTGTAAAGTTGGACACTGTATATGTGTTGTGTGTATTTTGACAAATATTTTTGGTTGTACCTTCCTTTGTTCTCTGTCCTACATGGACCTGGAGAACACGAGAGAAGTGCTGTCGAAACTTAGTCGAAATACACAAAACACGTATATATCTCCATTTATATAATGTAATTATGAAAGGGATAAAACCCATCACCCTTAATTGAACCCTTACTGAGACATTCCATAAATCCTATTCTAATCGAAGCTCTAAACAATAATCCTAACCTAAAACTAACCCTAATCACAATACACAATTAATTAATATATTTACTTCTTGTTGTGTAACAAAGTCTATTCTGCCGTAAACAATGAAGTGGGACAGAAGTTGGGTACACTTGGAGAAAATAAATATGAAATACAGACACGAATATGAAGAGTTTGTAGAATTGGCTTTTGGTCATTCTGTCATTAATAATAAAATAGATTGTCAGTGTAAGAATTGTAAGAATAAAAAATGCTTGATAAGGACAACGTGACGTTCCATGTACTAACTAAGGGGTGATATCAAGATTATGCTCGTCTTGAGTAGTGGCATTTGCGTAACGAAACAAGACAATATCCCCCACCAAATAGAAATAGCAGTGATGGCCAGGGCTTTGGTGATGATGTCGATTATGGTGGTGCTAACTATCATGATCTTTTAAGTTCACTTTTACATAATCTAGTCGACGAGGGCTGCAGTGATCCGAATGACAATGACCCAACTGATGCTTCTCCCTCGGATACAAATGACTATTGTGAGAAAGTTAAAGAATTACAGACTCCATTATACCCAGGTTGTAATAACTATTCTAGACTGTCGTTCATAATAGAGTTATACTTCATCAAATCAAGGGGTAAGATGAGCGACGTCACATTTGGAGAGATGATATATTTATGAAGGATGCATTCTCTGACATAAACATACTAGACTCATTCTACGAGACTAAGAAACTTATTAGAGCATTGGGGTGTGATTACAAGAAGATTGATGTGTGCCAAAATGATTGCATGTTGGTCTGGAAGCAAGACGGAAACTTGGATGCTTGAAAGGTATGCAATGAGCCTAAATGGAAACCTAGCAAGGCTTCTTCATTGAAGAAACAAAGAAAAAGTATCTAAAAAAATTTTAAGGCATTTTACATTGATTCCAAGGCTCCAAAAACTCTATGCGGTGGATATCGTCATAAAGGACATGAGGTGGCATGCAGAGAAGCGTCATGACGATGGGATCCTAAGGCACCCTGCAGATTTAGATGCATGGAAAGATTTTGACAAGAAACATGTGGAGTACTCGTTGGAGTCGCGTAATGTCAGGTAAGGGTTGGCTACCGACAGGTTCAATATATTTGGAAACATGAATATCAGTTACAGTACATGACCCGTCATTTTAATAGTTTACAACCTGCCTCCGGGATTTTACATTCAGCAGTCTTATATGATGATGTCATTGCTTATTGAGGGTCTTATAAGTCCAAAACACAACATTGATGTCTGCTTCAACCATTAATAGAGGAGTTGAATATATTGTGTGGTCTGGGGATATCAATTTTGGAAGCATCCATGAAACAATACTTTCGGATGTGAGCAAATCTTATGTGGATGATTAATGACTTTTCTGCTTATTCTATCATGTCCGGTTGGAGTACGTTCGGCTATTGTACTTGTCCTAGTTGCGCAGAAAACATCGTATCTGAATGGCTGTACAAATTAAAGAAAATATGTTATGGGACATGAACATTTCCGGGAGGATCCTTCGCTACCAGCCCACAGGGCAGGATGTCTTGTCAAGTGTTGGTAATTTAAATGTCATATTCTGGCTGAACGACGATACACAGTAGAGGAAGAGAAGTATCTTTTTTGAATTGCCATATTGAAAAGATTTAATTCACCATAATTTGGATTTAATGCACATCGAAAAGAATGTTGGTGAGGTATTGCTTAAGTGTCTAAATGCTCTTAAGTAAGAAGTTTATTACAATACAAAAGAGGACATTAAAAAAAATAAAGCGTTCTCCTAAAGTACCAAGCACATCGACATGCAGAGGTCCAGACATCCCTTATGTGTTCCAAAATTGCATAAGTATCATCAGATATCTTCTGTTCAGAGAAATGCAATGCGTGCTGTTCTAGGTGGCGTGAAGGTTCTAGGTGGCTATTCCTCTAATATTGCACTTTGTGTTAATTCAGATAATATTAGAGGACTAAAGAGTCATGACTATCATGTACTAATGCGACAGTTACTTCCAGTAGCAATTTACAATGTGGGGTTGCCAAAGCAGATGGTTGATGCAATAATAAAATTTTGTGATTTTTTCTGACGATTGTGCTCTAAAACCAATAAGGCGGAAGATTTTGAGAAATTGCATACTGACATTAGCCCAATCTATGCAAGCTTGAGGGGAAATTTTCACCTACGTTTTTGTGGTGATGATTCACCTGACAGTTCATTTAGCTCAAGAGACGAGGGTGGGTGGATGTGTTCACTATCGATATACGTATCGTGTCAAAAGGCGTGTACATATGACATATTTATTTGCATTAATTGATTACTGTAATTAATTTTACTCCTATATAATTAACATATTATGAATTTTATATTGACTTTAGGTACTTGGGTTATTTAAAATTCTACATACGAAACAAGAGGCAGCCAGAGGGTTCAATAGTTGAACGCTACATTACGAACCTAAGCTACTGCTCGCGGTATATGGAGAATAATGCGGAGTCTATGAACAACTGTGATGTTGAGGAAGAAAGACCCCGACTTTCCATTTTCTCAGTTCCTGATGAATACAGTCTTTCCAATTTTATAGGACACTCATGTATACCGAAATGCGATACACACATAATCTTTGCTTGTTTAACTGTGACGAAGTTTGAATATATTACACTATACAAATTTTAAGATTTCGTAAATTTAAAAACTTGTGAATTCTCTTAACATGTCATGCATATCTTATAGACAACAACAGGAAATCATAAGACAGATTCTCAACAAGAGCTTCTAATTATAAATGGCTTGTTCAAAATGCACAGGATAAAAAATTTCGAAGATGGTTCTGAGAACGTGTAAGTGTTACCAACAATATATTTTCGCATTGTTCTAATAAACTAATTTTGTGAAATAATCTTGTTTAACTAAATAGGCTGTATGAGAGACTGGAATAGACGGAGATCTATTAAACTTGTCTCGGTCTCCCAAATTTAAAGTCAAGACATACAAAAGTTTTGATATAAAAGGTTTCAAATTTCGCACGAAGCCATCTGAAGAGTCTAACTGCATTAAGAATAGCGGAGTTGTTGTGATGGCAACGATGACAAGCTGCACAAATATGCATGATAATGACCTGAGAGAAGGAGATATTACTTATTACGGGGTGATCAAAAATATCATAGAACTTTCATTCAGTGAGGGGTGCAGGAACATCATTCTGTTTGAGTGTGACTGGGCCGATAACAAAAAGAACAAAATAGACAAACATGGCATCACACTTGTTGACTTTACAGGGACAAATAAGAAAACTTGTCCCTTCATTCTACCATCTATGGTATTGCAAACATTTTTTGTGCCGGATTCATGCGATATGCCTTGGGCGGTGACCATTGTCACAAAACCAAGGGATACTTTCATTTTAAGTACCGAAGGTGAATGCTTGGAGGTAATATCCATATGAATCGATCCTATTGTGGTGTCTACCGCTACTGATGGTGTTGACCCTATGGAGGAGCAAAAATGTATTCTGATTTTTTTAATTGAAAATTTTAATGTAACACAATTTTAATGTCTGGAGATGATTTAGTTGCATATATGTACTTTATTTCTAGAGATGATCTAGTTGCATGTATAGCATGACTGCTTAACTTTTTGTGTTGTGAACTTTATTTTCTGTGTTCATTTACATATATCTATTGTACGACTGCCTAACTGCATATCTAGAGATAAAAAATTGTGAAATCTAGGTCTTCTAAAATGGCAGCATCATTATCTAGTCAGCAAGGAAGCCAGTCCAGGAGAAAGAAAAAGCTGGTTGGCCCGATCCAATTGACAGAGATGATTGCCTGTTTGGCATTCACTACGATGCACTCTCCGAGCGCATTACTCGTCATGTCTGCCATTGCAATGAGTTCCCTCTGGCCCTGACTTGGCCTCACCACAAGAATTCAGGGAGAGTTGAAGCATTACATCACAAGTTATCTGTAAATTGTGTTTTGCTTTATTTAGATTTTATGTTTATATTTATGTTTTATTGATATTTTAATCCAATATACATAGTGTTATATGCAGGGTGATTTTGTCTGCCAACTTGGAATGATACTGGGGATATTCCAAAAAACTTCGTAAGTGGTTCAATGTTAATGCACGAAGAAGTGAAACGATAACAAGGTTCGCTTCTTGCGTCGGACTTTTGATCGCTGCAAGGTTCCATAGCTGAGGCTTTTGCATTGCAACCGGACAGAATCGATGTGTGACTTGAATGAACCTCTTGTTGACATATGAACAAAACAACCAGAATGACGGGAGTGGCTCTGTAAAATAATAAAGTTATTAATTGTTTATATATTATTATACATGGTATATTTATTAACTTTTTTATTTTTAAATTTGTAGCCGAAGAGGAAAAAAATGTAAAGCCTTTGGCACTGCAAATGACTTGCTACATAGGATCGGTAGAGACGCTCTTTCTGTGTGAAAGGGCAAATTTATAAGTATAAATTTATATTCATTTGATTTTATAGTATATTTTCTTTTAAAGTTAATTTAATTTCTTAAGTTTTGTATTTCTAACAGAGAGACGCTGGCGAGAGAGAGCCGAACGCAAAGGAGATCTATAATAAGGAATTCTTGAAGATGAATGCACTCGATGGTTCGAGGTCGAGCTTCTCATGCCTCGCACCTGGGGCAAGCCAATCACCAATGAAACCATGTCTGTTGGTGTAAGTATTAAAAGTTTGTTTGCATATCTTTACAGTTTATGAAAATGATAGAAATCTAATTAAACTTTTAATGCCTTTGTTAATTTTTAGCTTTGCCTCGAGAGAAATTATGATGCGACGAGAGCATCGCCTGCACACGAGCGACCTTCAAGATATTTGGACGTGTGACGAAGCTCGGGTTGCACGTGGATATTCCCAGAGTTTGCAGGCCTGCTAAGAGGGATGCCTACATCGTCCAGCTTGAGCAGCAGGTTCAGGCCATGAGGCTGAAGTTTGAGGCCCTGAGGCAGCAATCAGAGGCCGACCGATAAAGATCATCAGTTTGGAGGCTGTTCAGAGAGAGGTGCAGATGTTCATTGCCGGTTTACGTCGAGTCAATAAAGCACCGGGCAACCTAGCAGCGGGGCGACGACAGTGCTGACGGGGACAACAACGAGGCTTAGATGAGATATTGTAATATGATTGTAATTTATATTATTTGTATTCTGTGAGGTTTGTGAGATTACTTGGATTCGTGAGATATGTAAATATTGGTGTAATTTGGTGAGATTACTTGGATTTAGTGAAATTGGTGTTATTTTAGGAGATTGGTATTATTTGGTGAGATTATTATTATTGAAATGATTGTGATTGATAATGGTTGTTTATGTATAAATTCACTATCAAATGTATGTATGTATGTAGTGAGTGTGCTGAAGTTTTATAGAAAAAAGTCAACAAATTTAGTCGAATTTAATTTTCGACACAATTTGCGACTATAATTGCGTTGAAAATAAAAAATTTGACGCAATTTGTTGACACAGATTGTATGTTTACACTAAAAATTTTCAAAATCTCCATAACTCTAGAATCGAACCACAAATTGCGTCGGAAACATAACTTTTCGACATAATTGTAGGACATCGTGTATTTTTATATCAAAAATTTTCAATTTCGTGCAGTTCTGAAAGCTGACAGATTGCGTCGAAACTAGTATTTTGACGCAACCTTTAATTTTAAAATTTATTTTATTTTACAAATTGCTGCAAAAATTCGATGCATATTGTAGAAATTTAATTTTTTAACATTAATTTTATTTTACAAATTGAGGCGAATGTTCGCCGCAATTTGTTAATATTGCGTCGAAATTTCAACACAATAATTAAATTTCACATAATTTTCAAAAATCAGGGAAATAAATATTGCGTCGAAAATTCACCACAATATTTACAAATTGCGGCAAATTTTGACGCAACATTTCTTTTGCATGGACACTTTTCTACGCAAAAATTTGACGCAATCTGTAAATATTCGACGCAAAATGTCTATTTTAGATGCAATTTGATAGACTTTCTAGTAGTGCAGATATTAGTCTATCCATACGCCCTGTAAATGGGATTTCTCCCACTTGGAAGCGGCAACAAGACTTCTCTGCTGCTGGGATTTCCTCCACTCGGAGTCGACAATACAGATATGCCCATGAGCTTTTCTCGATCATCCTATAAGAGTCGAAACCCTTCGCTATGGGTTTCCCCCACTCGGAGTCCCCCACTCTGCTGCAGGGATTTTTTTCTCTTAGAGTCCCCATTTAATGTTCTACTGCTGGATTTCTCCTACTCGGAATGCAAACACTAGCCTACTGGACTCCCCTCGTCTGAACCTATAGGAAGATGAATACATTCATCTATATTTCGCTGTGGGATTTTCCCCACTCGGGAGATAACTCTAATATGGGATGTCCCCCACACAGAGGATAACTCCACTGTTGGGCTTACTCTGACGTTGGAAGTACCGGATCGTTACTCTGGGTAGGGGCCCCAATCCAGAAGATGCGTCTAATCTGTCGATGGGTTGTATCCCCACTTCAGGCCACTTTATGCAGGTACTGACGAGGATGTGATTACATGTGTTTAGGTATATCATGAGAGTTTCTTAATCGGATTATCCCCCCAACGTACGAACCCCGTGTGTATGTACTCCAATTATTCCCTGGAGGAAAGTGACGACATATATGATGTTTTAAATTCTTCAATGCTTGAAACCTATATTGCATCTATCATTTTTTATCTATGTATCATCGTATGCTTGCGTGCGCATTTTAACTGCACATTCATTCCCTGATCTACACGCCCCGAGATGGATTAACCCACTATGAGGCAACTACAGAGCATCCTACAAAACACTCCAATTACTCAGGATTTGAGCTCTATTGCAGGGATTTTTCCCTCTCAGAGCCTCGACAACATAGATCCTGAGCTGGGATATCCCCCACTCAGAGGCGACATCGAGCCAGACTCCGTTGCAGGGATTTCCCCTCTCGGAAGCTCAACTCTGTAGCTGGGATTTCATCCACTCGGATGCAAAACTTGCAGGCGCCGCTGTGGGATAGACACCACTCAGGAACCATACACTGAACCATTCCAAATAAAACAACTTTTCAAACATCTCGGAGTTAAAGTAATTCTTTGAGCAGACATCCAATTCTAAACAAAATAGTTAGGAGACAATCCAGGCAAGATCCAAACAATACTTTCATTTCAATTTACTAATTTATTAAAAAAATTTCAATTACATTCATCCAAATACAAGTTTGGTTACATCTAACAAGAGCAATATAAGATCTATTACATTTTCCTGTCTTTTATTGAAAGAAAAAAATAGATACGCTTTCTGCTACAACGTCCAAGACAACATCTAAGAGATGACTCCCAGACAAGGAACATCCCCTCCCGTCAAATCAGAACACGCTTCCAAGGCAGCCAGACGATCCCGTCCAGGGCATGCAAGGATGCGACAACATCATATCACACGAGCCCTCCATTCCGAACAAGAGGTCAGAAGATTTAAAAGCGCGGATGCGTCATCATCCTAAGTCATCCAACCGTGCTTCCTTCTCGGGCCTCGCCTTAAGAAAAGAGTCTTCCAGGGCGAGGACCATCGAATCTGGCCCTGAGTGAAGATTGCAAGACATGAAAAATAACGGTGGAATCGGGATCCACCACCGCTGCCACTCGAGCATGTCCTCACCACATCCATACCTAACACCAGGGAAATAGATTTTTGAGCAAATCCAATCAAAGCTTGAGCCTTATCGACCTCCCTTGACAGCCGGGCCTCAGCTGATCTTCCTTGATGAACCCATCGCAAAAACTGACGTT
Organism: Agave tequilana; assembly: GCA_038442645.1. Classification (NCBI taxonomy): domain Eukaryota; kingdom Viridiplantae; phylum Streptophyta; class Magnoliopsida; order Asparagales; family Asparagaceae; genus Agave; species Agave tequilana. Next base: position 33,735 of record JAVJIF010033342.1, on the reverse strand, counting down.
CCTCGACAAGCGAGCTCCTGAGCATCAGGAGCGCAACAACCGTCTCCGTCCTCTCCCTCTCCTTCCTCCATCGAACGAAGAAGAAAGAAGACATCATAACTCACCAGAAAGAGAATTTTGAAAGCAAGAAGTTTTCAGAAGATAAGCAGATATCCCCTCACAGAGCTACCCTGTTTATAAATGGGAAGAAAGCCCAAGCGTCTCCCAATTAAAATTTCAATCCCTAAGAAACTGATCCACGTCCTGAGATTTTCGGTACGACAATCTTCTAGTTACCAAGCATTGCTTGAAATCACCTAGAGGGGGGGTGAATAGGTGATGGCTATATGGAATATAGCAATAATGCGGAAATTAAATCTACTTAAAACAATAAGCTCAAATTAAAAATACTTGCAAGATAAAAGCAATAAATAATGCAAGTAATAAAGAGAGATTGAGTATAGAGAAATTTGAGCAAACGCAAACACGAGGATATGTTTCCGAGGTTCGAGCCACGCTCTACGTCCCCGCCTTCACACTTGAAGGATTTCCACTATTGTTAATCCCACTGGATCTCCAATACAAGGACACACTTGTCCTATCTCTCGGTATCGCTGCAACACTATGAAGCACACCTGCTAGATTGAGGCCGATGCCTCTATAACTTCTCAATTGAAGAAAAACTTGATCACACTTGATCAAAAAGCTCACTTGCACAATCCTATAACCAATATGAAGAAGATGAATACTTGGGATTGTGTAGTGCAAAAGACTAGAGAGAAGTAGAGGATTGCTTCAAAAGGTGTAGGGAATTTTTGGCTTTGGAGAGAAAATCTTTTCTAAAAGAAAACTAAGGATTTAGCTTGGAAATATTTTCTTGCTTAAAAACTCTTGTCAAAATATATAAATCTTGTGTCTTATCATGTTGAAATGACCCACTATTTATAGTGGATGAAAAACCAACTACACAGCTTAAAGGATTCGTTGGAGTGAGATCCCAACAAAAAATCTGTCAGAAAATAAAGCTGTTGGAGTCTGTCAGACTTCCTGACAACTACCGGTCGACCGGGTCGGTCGACCGCCAACGGTCATATTTCTGACCGTTGGGGAAAACGGTCGGCCGACTCGGTCGACCGAAATAAACAGAGAGCACTGACAAGTGCCCGGTCGACCCGATCGGTCGGCCGACGTGCACACATGCACAGCCGTGCACGTCGGTCGACTGGGTCGGTTGACCGGACTCTGTCAGATCTGTTAAAACAGAGTCTGGAAAGAAAGAAAAGGAAATTTTTGGTTTAAAGCATTTTGGTTTAAGGATTTGTAAATAAGGTTCTAGACCAAATAAAACTAAGAGTATGATCATAGATCAACACTCAACCTGTTAGATCATTTTTGGTAAAAATCCTTTTTAATAAAATATTTTTCTAAAACTGGTTTTTCCAAAACATGGTATTTCTAAAAACTAAGTTAGAAATTCTGATATAAAAATTCTTTTGAAGCCAAGTAATACTAAGTGTGTGTGAGTGACAATCCCAAATATTCTACCTCTATCATCTAGGTTTTGACAAAATATCTAAAAATAAAAGTAAATTACAAATCTTGAATTTCTTCTTTTGATCCCGAAGCTTTTCTACCGTGCAAGGCTTGGGAATGCAAATCTTTAGCGGCGTCCAAATTGTGAGTCTTGATGTGGAGCCGTCAATTCAACTTGTTTTTAAACCTGAAATTCTTTTAAACAAGATTGTTAAACACATAACTAAATATGGTTTGTTATCATCAAAATATCGGGCTAATGGCCTTTGGGCCAACAATCTCCCCTTTTTGATGATGACAAAACATACATAGTTATTACAGATATTTTGGGTGGAGACTTCAAGTGAAGCTCCCCCTCAACACATGCATATAATAAAAAGATACTCAGGCATAGGTAACTGGCACAAATAATAAACAACCATACACATGTCTATGCCAGAAAAGAAAACTCATGCCATAAATAAACACATGTTCATACAAGACATAAAAACATATAGAAAACACATAAAGAAAACACATGTCCACACAACCATCAAATACATGTCCAAAATACTAAACAAAATACCAAAATGTGTCCAACCCACAAAATACAAAATACAAGCTACAAAATATAAGCCCAAGGAAGTCTTTCATGAATATCTCTCCCCCTTTTTGACATCATCAAAAGGGGAAGTCACTCTCATCGTCGTCGTCCTCATCATCACCAGCAGCCATCTCCACATCCTCATCATCCTCATCATCATCAGAAGCCTCCTCCTCTAGATCAATAGCTGCAACACCTGGCTGTGGTGCTGAAGAAGCAGAAGGGGCCCTAACTGGAAATGGAGGGCCGGAGGAAGGAAGCGGTCGGGCAAATGGCGTGGGGTCTGGACCAAGCATATTGTACTTCACAAAGAGTGCACTAAATTGCGAATCCATGTATCGCATGGAATCAGCAAAATAGGACATATCATTGCGAAGTCCCTGATAACGAGAGTCCATCTCGCGCGATGTGCCGCATCCGCCGCAGAAATCTAGGTCAGACGCTGCTGGATCTCAGCGGTCACCCAAGACTGATGCTCCTGAAACTGAGCTCGGAGCTCAAAAGAAATGAAAGCCTGGAGGTCTGATGGAATAAATGACCCTGGAGCAGAAGAAGACCCTGGAATAGATGAAGACCCTGGAACAGAGGAAGAAGGAGGAACTGCAGGCTGTTGGGGTGCATCATGACGCACCCTAACTTGCATCCTCTTCAAAAGAGTACTGTTCAGGTTCATGGAGGGTTCAGTGGGTATCTCAGAGGACAGATCAAAATTGAGTTATTTTAGGAGATACAAAATGAGCATCCCATAAGGCAAGTGCCTTGTGGGGACAAGGACGTGATCAGAGGTCATATGAGAAATTATGAAGCGGGGGATGTTTATCTTAATGCCTTTTAGAAGGCAGTAGACAATCAAAGGAACAGGATCCCTAGCATGACTGTATTCCTCAGATTTGGACAGAATGTTATAGAATACAAATTTAGTAAGGACTTGAGCGGTGAGTATGAATTTATTCACCTCCTCATTCCTCACTAAGCCAGGGTTGTCATCCCCGTGGAGTAAAATTGACGCAATGAGTGCAGACTCACCGGCCGGATAGACAAAATCATGCAGGTCATAGGAGTAAACATCAACTCCCTCATAGGAGAGATGCAGAAGCTCAGCAAAATTTTAGAGAGAGATATCTATGTTTCTACCAAGAACCCTAGACCTAACCCGGTTTCCCTCATAAGCAAGATTAGTGTAAAAGTAGGGTATGAGTGAGGTATACACCGGTTCTCTAATAGCCATGAACTGATCTAAAGAATTGTTCCTCAATATTTGTGGGATATTGAGGTGCTCAAAATCTTGAAGGACAACATATCTCCCAGAAATAATAGTTCTACTCGAAAGGAGGATAAACCGATTTTCTGCTAGATCGGAAACAAATGGAGGTTTAGTCCTGGTGGAGGAAGAAGAAGGAGTACTGATTTTTCCTTCTCGGCTCTAGATCTTTTAGGCATAATTTTTTTGGTTAAAATGAAAGATCTAGGTCAAAAACAATATTAGGGCTTGATCTAGACTAGATGAAGGATAGATCTTGACAAAACTAGGATGAACAACAAGATGGAAAGCAAGATCTAAAGAAAAAAAGAGATTTTTACCTTGAGGGATGAGAGATCAAGAACCCACAATGAAAATCCCTGAGATTATACGTAGATCGGGCCTGAAAGAGATGATCCAGGAAAGATTTGAGTGATCAAAGCTAGGATTTAGGTTGGATTGAGGTGGGAAGAGGTCATTAGGGTTTTTAGAGAGAGAGGAAGTGAAGAGTCGGCGGTGAACAGTGAGAGAGATGAGAGAGTAAGGGCTTTAAATAGGGTGGGTAAATGACAGATTCCCGTCGCTCGGTCGACCGGTCCGGTCGACCGAAAATACCCGAGGCCACTGACAGATGAAACGGTCGACCGCAGCGGTCGGCCGAAAATATCCGAGAGCTCTGACAGGCTAAACGGTCGACCACACCGGTCGGCCAGCTACAGAGAAGGATAAAAACATTCTTCCAGGCAAGGTCGGTCGGCGGATCTCAACTCCGGTCGGCTGATCTTGCCCAAAAAACTGTCAGCAGCAAAGACCCAAAAAAAAATCAAAAATTGTCTGAAAAATAGTGAGAAAGATATTTTTAACATACAAAATTTGAAAACATGTTTTAAACTTCAAAATTTACACAAGAAATTTTAATTTTTATTTTTCATATAAAAACAAAGGTTAGAGATGTTGAAGCCGAATACCCGGTGAAGGGTTCTGAACTTCATTCTCGAGATTCCTCTAAATATGAGTTGAGGTGCGCAATTGTCATCTCTAATGTATTTGCTTTAAATATGAATTTTAAATATTTATTTTAGTTTTTGACAAAATGTGTATATAGATATATGATCAAAATTAGATATGTGGACAAAAAATATGACATAAAGCAAGATAACATGAATTAGAACAAGGCATATACACAAGCAAGATGGAAATGTAAGTTTACACTAACACATATCAATGAAGCACAAAGGTAAACTAACAATTCTATGCATATGTATATGAAGGTTTTAAATGGAGAAATTACCAAACCGAGGTTATTCTCTAAAATAGGTGCCTCCATGATAGTGATGCAAGCGCGATGTGATCTTTGAGCTTTGATGCATCCACCACCTGGGCACCATCTACCCCTAAGTCTTGGAGGATGAAGACCCACCTGTTTCAACTAAATTTGGTGTGTCTTTTGGTACCCATATCTTTTTGGGTCCTTTAGGATTAGTACCGGGGCGAACTCAAACATGTTTATTATTCATGTTATGTTTAGCAAAACAAAATTTTTCTAAATGGCCTTTGCGGCCACAATGAGTGCAAACATAAATTCTACCACTACCATACATGTATGCATGCTTATGTATGTGTGCATGTTTCCGTGCATGTGGATGGTGAGTGTGTTTCTCTTGGGTTACTCCTTTGGGAAACCTAGATGCAAATTTATTTAAGTCAAATGCACATTTTTAAGAGTTGAATCTAAAACATCAACCCGTTTTTGAATTTCAATAAAATCATTTTTATTACAAGAAGAAATAGAAGTTTTTCCTTTACAAGCTAGTTTATAGTTTTCAAAATCAATCTTTATTTTCTGAAAAGCAATAGATAAATCATTTTTCTCTTTTTCAATAGTATTAATTTTATCTTTCAAAGAATCATTTTCTCTTTTTAATTTCTTATTATGAGATTGTGAAATCTCATATCTATGTTGGAGTTCTTCAAAAATTGAGCTAATTCATCCATAGTCAATTCATCATCTTCTATGGAGCTGTCGAGATTTACCTTAGATGCATCTTTCCCATGTGCCATGAAGCACATGTTGGCGGTGTCGATCTCCTCTTCAGATTCCGACTCCGAGTCATCCCAAGTGGCCACCATTGCTTTCTTCTTCTTTGGGCCGTTCTTGGAGGTGGTAGCTTGGAGAGCGGGGCAATCGGCAATAAGGTCTCCGATCTACTTGCAATGAAAGCAAGGACCTGGCTCCTCTCTTTTCCTTTCGAATCTTCCTTGAGGTTTCCCTCTTCGGAAGTTGCTTTGCCTCCCTTTCTTGTAGAACATTTTGCCCACCTTCCGGATGAGCATGGCAAAGTCCTCATCGCAGTCTTCCGATGAGTCCTCGTCGTCATAGTTGGTTAGAGTGGCTTTGAAGGCGAGGGCTTTCTTCTTCGGCGCCTCCCTTTCTTCTCTAACTTTCATCTCCATCTCATGGGTCTTGAGATTTCCGATGAAGCCAGAGAAGTCCATCTCCTCCCGATCGTTGAGCTCTTTGAGGGTTGTTGCCTTGACTTCCCAAGCTTTGGGAAGAGCTCGAATGACCTTCCGAATCTTTTGGTCATTGTCGATCGTGTCACCTAAAGAAGATAAAGCATTTGTTATTTTGGTGAAACGAGTGAGCATGTCATCAATGCATTCATTCTCAAGCATATAAAAGTTCTCATATTGAGAACGAAGCAAGTCAATCTTGGATCTTTTGACTTGGGACGTTCCCTCATGAGTCACAATCAAAACATTCCAAACCTCAAATGCCGATTTACAATTTATGATGCGTGATAGGTCATCTTCATTTAGGGCTTGGGTTAATGCATATTGAGCCCTAGCATTGGCCTCATAGTCCTTGGTGGTGTCCTCGGACCATGATCTCTCATCGGTGAGAGGTTCTATAAATTCTTTGGTTATGGCCCTAGCAACCCTAACTCCTAGGGACTTAAGGAAAAGGTTCATCTTGACCTTCCAAATAGGGAAGTTCAAGCCATCAAATTTGGGTGGGGACTTGATGCTAGAAAAATCAATTGAAGCCATGGATAATGAATAAGATGCACAACAAATGAAGAATGCAACAAAATGATATAGCCAAATACAAGGATCTCCCTAAGGTGGTTAAACCAAATAGTAGGGTTAGGCTCTGATACCAATTGAAATCACCTAGAGGGGGGTGAATAGGTGATGGCTATATGGAATATGGCAATAATGCGGAATTTAAATCTACTTAAAACAATAAGCTCAAATTAAAAACACTTGCAAGATAAAAGCAATAAATAATGCAAGTAATAAAGAGAGATTGAGTTTAGAGAAATTTGAACAAACGCAAACACGAGGATATGTTTCCGAGGTTCGAGCCACGCTCAACGTCCCCGCCTTCACACTTGAAGGATTTTCACTATTGTTGATCCCACTGGATCTCCAATATAAGGACACACTTGTCCTATCTCTCGGTGTCGCTGCAACACTATGAAGCACACCCGCTCGATTGAGGCCGATGTCTCTACAACTTCTCAATTGAAGAAAAACTTGATCACACTTGATCAAAAAGCTCACTTGCACAATCCTATAACCAATATGAAGAAGATGAATACTTGGGATTGTGTAGTGGAAAAGACTAGAGAGAAGTAGAGGATTGCTTCAAAAGGTGTAGGAAACTTTTGGCTTTGGAGAGAGAATCTTTTCTAAAAGAAAACTAAGGATTTAGCTTGGAAATATTTTCTTGCTTAAAAACTCTTGTCAAAATATATAAATCTTGTGTCTTATCATGTTGAAATGACCCACTATTTATAGTGGATGAAAAACCAACTACACAGCTTAAACGATTCGTTGGAGTGAGATCCCAACAAAAAATCTGTCAGAAAATAGAGTTGTTAGAGTCTGTCAGACTTTCTGACAGCTACCGGTCGATCGGGTCGGTCGACCGCCAACGGTCATATTTCTGACCGTTGGGGAAAACGGTCGGCCGACTCGGTTGACCGAAATAAACAGAGAGCACTGACAAGTGCCCGGTCGACCCGAGCGGTCGGCCGACGTGTACACATGCACAGCCGTGCACGTTGGTCGACTGGGTCGGTCGACCGGACTCTGTCAGATCTGTTAAAACAGAGTCTGGAAAGAAAGAAAAGGAAATTTTTGGTTTAAAGCATTTTGGTTTATGGATTTGTAAATAAGGTTCTAGACCTAATAAAACTAAGAGTATGATCATAGATCAACACTCAAACATGTTAGATCATTTTTGGTAAAAATCCTTTTTAATAAAATGTTTTTCTAAAACTGATTTTTTCAAAACATGGTATTTCTAAAAACTAAGTTAGAAATTCTGATATAAAATTCTTTTGAAGCCATGAAGTAATACTAAGTGTGTGTGAGTGACAATCCCAAATATTCTACCTCTATCATCTAGGTTTTGACAAAATATCTAAAAATAAAAGTAAATTACAAATCTTGAATTTCTTCTTTTGATCTCGAAGCTTTTCTACCGTGCAAGGCTTGGGAATGCAAATCTTTAGCGGCGTCCAAATTGTGAGTCTTGATGTGGAGCCGTCAATTCAACTTGTTTTTAAACCTGAAATTCTTTTAAACAAGATTGTTAAACACATAACTAAATATGGTTTGTTATCATCAAAATATCGGGCTAATGGCCTTTGGGCCAACACTGCTGCCACACGATCTCACCCATTAAATGACCGGGAGAATCGAAAAGATGCCAGCATGAAGGCCAGCTGTGGATGCAAAGTAATGAGCCTGATCTAAACTTGAAACTTTCAGAAGAGTTCAGTGCATTTAAATGCTTCCACCGACTTCGCTCTTCCGATTCCTCTCCGACAACTCCAGCAATCACAAGGGCGGGGGGCATCTATAGTGGTCAAAATCTAGTTAACCCCAGAGATCGCGACACGTGTCTCACCGTATCAGATGTACCTCAAGAGACAACATGCCCAAGATGCCAGACAGCTCACATGCAACCCTGAGGAAAGAGTCAGGCCCAACCCTGAGACACATTCCAACTCCGACGAGAGGACCCCGAGTCCCTTCTCACCGGACATCCGTGACTACCCGACTTCACCTCCACTCCTACTGGACACAGCTCAATACAACATTTTTAGATCACAACGGTTATGTTTGTCATGAAATTCTCACGTTCTAAATAACCCCTATTCTAGCAGGGACGATTATAGATAGTGACAGATATCTTATCCTGTCAATCCCAACAATAAAGCACGACAATTTAAACATATATGAAAAGATCTTAACCGCGAATCATGAATCACGGAGAAAGATCCGCACCAACAATTGCATCACAAGCAGCTTACTTATAGGCCAAAGAAAGAAGAAGAAAAGGTCAAGGAAAAAGTCAGTTAAAAAAGAAGAGAATTAATGAGAAAAAACCTCTTGCAACACACAGAAAAAGATAGTGAAACCTTCCTCTCTTCTCGCTGTGATTTTCCCATTCTGAGTTTTCACCTAAATATTCCTGTCTATGTCTGTTTGATGATTGAATTTTTATATTATGTATCATTTTAGGCAGCCCCCACTTTTTGCTTGTGGTGTAAGATCGACTGTTTTATCAATCGCATCGGAAAATTCCGCCACAATCATTCAATGGTGTTTGGTGCTTGTGTGATCATTTAGAAACTACTTTATAAGCTACAATTGAATTATCCATCACAGAAGAGCAATATATGGCTATGACTGAGTTGTTGTAATAACTATCTGGTTGAACATTTTACTTAATAAGCTCATTTTAGATCAAGAGATGACCACCAACTATCTTGATATCCATAATACTATTCACGATAGTTGGTAGTCATCTGTTGGTCTAAAATGAGCTTACTAAAAAAACTTCTCGAACCAGATAGTTATTACAAATCAATCATAGCAAATATTGATCTTCTGTGATAGATAATACCCATGACCAAAGGCTAGATATATATTATGATGGTGCAAAGCATTCAACATCAAGCATCTTTTCATTAAGGAGATTGTTGGCAAGAGTTGCACTGCTCATACTCTGACAATATATTAACCAAGTATCTTCTAGTTACTAAATTTAAGGATTGCTTGAATTTGATTGGTGTCTGTCGCGTTTGATGCTCTACCAAATTTCTGTGAAAAAGGTGGAGAAAGCTAGAAATTTTCTTTCGCGATCTGTTTTATCAACGAATTTAAGACAAGATGGAGATTTATTATGCGAATTCTACGACCCAGATATAGTCTATGATGAGATGGGGGCGAACTAATTTGAACCAAAAAGGCCAAATCACGTAAATCTCAGTTTCTCACTCTTCTTTCTTCTCTTTCTCATGGTTTGTGATCGCTAGGGTTCCACCGAAACGCATGATATGATACAACTTCAAAAGAATTCATCTGACCTGATAGAAAGATACTAAGAATTAATAGACTATATCAAAAATATGTCTAATTTGAGATGTTTATATTAAAAAAAAAAAAATCAAATATTTATGACCGGTCTTTCCGTTTTCGACTGTAGCAAAGGTAATGAAAAGCTAAAATTTCACCTTCAAATAAGAGAAATACAATAACTTATAGAACCAACCTGGAATTGGATCCTCTCGCACCATAGCTGGGGAATCTACGAATGTAAACGAGTATAAATAATCCAATCTAGATTCCCCATTAACCGCTCGGGTATCGACTCACGAAGAATTCATTCTAGGCTTATTGATAATCTATGATCGACTCTGTATTTTTCGATAAATATGAATATCAGTATTTACATCACTTATACTATGGACAAGAATATGTATAGAAATAAAACTATTGGAGACATCGTCATGGATATTCAAATATTCGAATGTGCGTCCAATTGTTACAAGGACATGCTACATATAGATTTAAGTCAAAATTTATAATGTATCGCAAACAACTCGTCAATGATATACACATTTTTTAAGGTTGAACATGATAGTGAATTCAATATCTGGTTAGTATCCGAATTTATTTGCGTTTAAATCTATTTCTGTCGAACATGATAGTGAATTCAATATCCATGTAATAAGCATGTTAATATTTTTATCCATAAGAAGAAAACAAATACAAATAAGATAATATTGTTGGACTTGGGTACCATATCTCCTTACAAGCTCATCTGCACACCTGAAAGACCATATACTCTATAGAGATCTGCACACCTGAAAGACCATATACTCTCTATTGAGATTCTCTTTAGAGCGTTGGGTCCACACGCCTTACGTGAACTAGGACTGCAGCCTGTTATCCTCTTCACTGTGTTGATTGAGATCTGCACTCCTGAAAGACCATATACTCTATTGAGATTCTCTTTAGAGCGTTGGGTCCACACGCCTTACGTGAACTAGGACTGCAGCCTGTTATCCTCTTCACTGTGTTGGCGATCAGTATGTCTTACGCGGAGCAGGAGCACGCTGCCAAATCCTCGAGCGCTAGCTAGGTTCACAGGGGTATACTGTGCCTTTTTGCGCCCTGGGGGATCTAATAGCACCCGTACACACGACTATTTGTTGGACTTGGGGCACCATCCTAACAAACTAACTTTCTAGGTTGAGTTGCCCTAATTCTTATATACCGAAAATCATCCCCATGTCTAGCCGATGTGGGACTATTTGTTCGCACAAAATTCCAACAAATATCAATATCCCAACCCTTTGGGTTAACATGGGAAGGACCTCTTAAAGCCCTTCCACTTATGAATGAGTTTAATTTGAGTCTTCGAGCCTTGAACTTAGGGTTTACAGCTCAATTAATTCTTTTTGTCAAAATTAAATGTTCTATAAGAAAAAGGAAAGTAAATTAAAGTAAGTGTTTACATCGGTTGTTTACTATAATTATGCCATTAAATATTTCTTTAAAATTGATCAATGTGATTTTTGTTTGAGAACAGTTTCTTGTATGGTTTTTGGTGAAAATATATGAGTTGGAGGCCGCTGTTGTAACAAATTGGTGCTATGATACCAATTGTTACTCCCGGAATCAATGTTTGCAGAACATGGTAATATGATGATACTTGTAAAAAGAAAACTATTGTAAAGCAAACAAGTAATACCTAGATAGAAGAGTAATAAGAAATAATACGAGGATTTAACATGATTCCGCCCAAACTTGGCCAACGTCTACGGGGAGAGAACTTGAGAGAGCTTTATTAAAAAACTTGATATAAAGAGATCTAATCTTTCTCTTGATCCCACAAGAGTATTCACCTTCTCCTTGAATTTAAACCTAGATTACAAGAGTATACCTTTTCTCTATGCACCTTCACCTTGCTCCTCTCTTTCTTGACTTCTTCTAATCTCCTTTGCTTGGATTGATTTATAATGCTGGTTAGAACTTTTATTTGTAGAATTTTACAATACAACTCCTATTTGGACTATGAGATGATCTTAACAATTGGATACTTGAAGAATCTTGATTAATCCAATTTGGAGTTGATCTCCTTGATCTAGCAGAATTCTAAATCCTTCAATCTTTAAAAAAAGAACTTTTATTGAATAGAATCTGAATCCTAGTACTTCTCTAGAAAAGAAAAATCGTAAGCGCCTGAAAAGGAATCTGCTCCACCTTGATTTGTTTCTTTTGATTCAAGTCATTATCTTCTTCAACTCAATTAGATTTACTTGAACCATCATCTCTTCTTAAAGTAAGACAAAATTCTAACAATCTGCACTTGCTTTTCAAGCCTTTAATAAAACACCTTGAGATTTTGTTGTACTACCTTAATTCTTTTCTTAGTTGTAACCATACCGTAAAGTCTTTAACTCTTGCCTCTCCCCCCGGGGCATTGGCAGATTTACCACCATGGCTTGGGCCATATTGGGCCTTCTCCGTATGCATTATTTCACCTTCCCGCAACACTTTGACCCGGTTCATGTCCTGTTGCAATCTTTCTTAAAGCTCTAACTTGCGATGAGCTCCTTTTCAAGCTTATCTTGAAAATTTCACCTCGAACTTTACTTCTTTCAACTTATATAACCCTTCACACTTCTCTTTTCAGAATTATCCTGTCATCTTGGCTAACTGTGACGGCGCCTTGTTGTACTTAGATTCAACATCCTTATTCGTCGAGCATTTTTATGGATATTAGATTGTACCGTGCCTCCGAGACATATCAGACTGCCTCCAGAGCACGCATCATCCCACCTCTTTCTGTAACCTTGACTGTCCCAGTGCCAATAACCGCACAAGTCGAGTCATCCACCATCTTGACAATCCCTTCTTCCTTTGCAACCAAGAAGTGTTGAACAACTCCTGGAAACATACATGAATCATACTACCCGAATCAAATATTCAATTTTTACCTTGAGAAGTATTATCTTCAACATAAGATGCTATTAATACTTCGGTGTCAACCCTGCTCGCTACGTCTGCCTCCAAAGCTTGTCCCATCTTCTTCAGTCACTCTTACCGACACTTGCAGTCATTCTTCTAATGACCTTACTTGTGACAAAAGTGATATGCCTTCGATGAGCCCAGACTTTTCTTTATTTCTCCTCTTCCTTTCCTTCCGGTGACCATCAAACCTGATTCTTCCTGCCCTTTTTGATTTTGCCTTTTTCTCATCTCATTAGATAAGAGAGTTGATGTGACCTGCTTCAAGATGAGTGTTTTTTTTACTGTAGAGCATGATGGTGATGATATGATAATATGACAAAGAAAGAGAACTGAGAAGTATCAACGTCTTGTCCTTCTCGTTGATTTTGACATCAACAATTAGAAACTCACTGATGACCTTACTGAAGAAGTTTAAATGCTCCAACATCACTGTCCCTTCCTTCATGCGTAGCACATATAGTTATTTCTTGAGATATAGCTTGTTGGAGAGGCGTTTCATCATATACAGTGTCTCTAACCTTAACCACAATCCTGAAAGTACACCTAGAGGGGGGTGAATAGGTGTACGGCTAATCTAATGAACAAAATGCGGAAATTAAAACTTAAATAGCAACACACTTAATGTAACCAACGAGTGTAGCCGAATTCCGGTGAAGGGCTCTGGACAACTCCTCTTGATTCTTCTGAATAAGAGTTGAGGTTCTATATGAAGCTCTCGTGGTTAAACACAAGTGAGGCACACACCAACAAGCCAAGCATATAATATATGAATGTGCAAATGAAATGATGCAAGGCACAATATAAAAGAGAGAGTTAGAGTCAATGGATCAAACGCAAACACACTGTAACGCCTCGATCCTAAAGATACGGAGTCGTTATGGCGACGTATATACGCGAGGATAATACCCCACGTATATATGCTAAGCCTCAATTGTAACCTGAACAAGTTATAAATCGGAACCATGAAAATCACTGTAATATGACATATAAAAGCTACACATGATAGCAATATGAATGACAGGAAGAAAATGGCAGCTGAATGCAATACAGATAGAGTCATGGAGTAACAGGAATAAAGGAGAAATGAGGGTACCAGAATGAAGAGAGGGAGACAGTATCCAACTCCTCGTAATGTGTACCAACTCATCGAACACCTGCACAATGAGACAATCGTCCAATAGCTGGACGTGCAAATCCAGGGTCATCAGAACGCGACCATAATGAGTGTGTGTGTAAAGGGGAAAGAACTCGTGCAGAAGAAACAATGTGCATAAATAATAGTAAGAACAACTACAGATAGAAAGACTAAGTAACACAATAAATAACTGAACAATAACACATACGATAAAACATGAGTACAAGTGGGAGATAACTGGCACAACTGTAAATATACAATCAATGTCGAGGCGTGTAATCTATCACGTGTCACTAGGTTGGCATACAATCCAGTCATAGTTACAGTTATATGTCTATTACCGTGATACAAATGTACAGTCAGGTGATTAATGTCAGTCATAATGCTTTAACAGTTCATTATCATTTATTATGTCAGCGAACACCAATTGCCACCTGTAATAGACGCATCCCATACTACGCCTACTACATGTGTCAATCAGGGTCCTAAGTTATTGAAATTAGTGGAAGAGACTTAGTCCATGCTTTAGGTGGGTCCCGTACATACCCGGGACCACGGCCCAGATGCCCGGCGCTGAACCAGGCCCTACCGCCAGGTAGTTGTTCGACGCGGAAAAGGGGGGGCTGGCGTAACGTTTCCTTGAATCAGATGAAAAATTACAGCCGGCTTAATCTTCCGGTTACAAGGGAGGGGGAATATTGAATCTTGAATTCCCCCTTGTTTAGTGCTGGGTTCTTCGGTGGCGGTGGAGAGTGAATCTTGTTCTCCGTTGACCAGATGACCGTTCTGGACCGTCGAGGGATCTTCTCCTTGGCAGGTAGAGAGAGTAACTCAGCTCCGTCTACCAAAACTCTAGAAGAGGAGGTAGGCGAAGAGCGGCTAGTACTCAGTAAGCTCGCTGAAGGGTCTTCTCTCTCTCTGTCGATGATCTCTCTCTTTTTTTTTTCTCGGAATCTCTCCCTTGCCCGATAAATTGTCCTCCTCCTTCAATAGTGACGGGACTATTTATAGGGTTTTTAGGGGGTGATCGTGCCCCCTAAAAGTGCTCCACGATGAGGGCCAACTTCCCCGCTACATGGGCGGTGGATGGCGCCATAATCGGGGTGGTTACAACCAAGGTGGGGGCACCTTGTTGCTGAGACGCGGGCGTTGAGCCAACGCGCCTTGATGCTGAGACGCGGGCGTTGAGCCAACGCGCCTTAATGCTGAGACGCGGGCGTTGAGCCAACGCGCCTTGATGCTGAGACGCGGGCGTTGAGCCAACGCGCCTTGATGCTGAGACGCGGGTTATCTCTCGCGTCTTGATTGTCACATTTAGCCTTGCGCCTGGATCTTGGATCTCTGTGTTTTGGTGGCTTGTCTTGGTGATTTTTAGACAGCCTACAGAACCCCCTCCAAAGTTTTCGACATTCCGCAGTTAACTGGGACGGATTTCGAAATACTTTGGACTCTAGCTGAGTTCGCCTTCATGACTAGACTGTTGATGCTCCGGGTTTAATCTTATCTGGAGTTGGTCTTCGTGAGTGTACTGTTGAACTCTTTGAAGCCCCCAGAGTTGATCATGTTGAGTGTTTAGATGCACAGTCTAAACCTCCCCGATTGCTTTTAGTCTGTCACTGGCGTGCTTTAAGCCAGGAGTGGTTGGTCGTCTGCTTGCGTCAGTGTACTGTTGAACTGATTTTGCAGAAGCAGGAGGCCAAACGCAGGTTCTTTTTCAAAAAGTAGAGATGGTACTGCTGTAAAGGCGCGATTTCTGTAACGTGCGTCCTTTGGCAATGGAGACGTGACTGATCTTCAGAAGGCAGACGCGATATTTGGCCAGACTGGAAGGACGCGAATTTCTTAGAGAGACGCGACCTTCCAAATGCATTCATGGAGAGGCTGACGTGGCATGTCCATCGAGGAGGTGCGTTCTTTGGGCGCGAATTCTGTGCCATGTCATGATTACGCCGCCAGCTGGCCTAGGGAACCGGCGAAATTTCGCCTTTTGGCGCGCGGATTTCCTGGTTCATTAAATGAACTGCTCCACGTGTCGACTGCTGACTCGTGGCGGGGTTGCGACGCATGATCTTCTCCGTTCAGAAACGATTTTGTTACACGCGTCAAGCGGCGACTCGCTGCAGCGTCTACCGGGCCACACGCCGCGTATCTTCGCGAATCCCTGTGCCTATAAAAGGCAACAGTTGGAGAGATGCATCTTCTTCTCCGAACGCGCTTACTCAGCGATTTAAGAGAGTTCTTCTTCTCCATTACTGCTCATCTTCTTCATTGACCTCTGATCACAAATGGCACCCAAGGCCAAGCCGACCGCGTCGTCCTCTAAGGCGACCATTGCCGAGGCCCAGAGGGGCAGCTCCTCCTCTGCACAGGACGTCGTTCTCCCAGGTCTCCAAGGTAAAGGCCTTTTAGGTGGAAGTTTCGCCATTAAAGAAAGTTCAAAGAACTTTTAAGAACCCTTAACACGCGAATTTTAAATCGTGTTTGATTCCCAGACGCAGTCTTTGGGTTGATAACCGAGGCGCGGGTTTGGACCCTCGCGCCCTTGAGTCCTGCGCTTCAGATTCTTCACTTAGAATATTTTCTATTTGTGAAGGGTTCAGACGCGGACTTAGTTTACAGAACGCGGATTTGATCCTTGCGTTCTGTTTCATCAGCTGCTGATTTTGATGAATCTGGCACCCGAGTCCAAGCACTTTGACATCTGGGGATGTGAAAGGAAGGGAGTTACCCTCCTTAACTTCTGGCGATTATGGTGGTGGAAGGGTTAAGGTGGATAACTCCCTTCTTTTCGCACCCCAGAAGTAACATCAAGGAGAATGTTGTGGAGACGCCGATCCCATAGGTCTAGACGCGGATTTGATAATTCCTGCGTCCAGTGCCTCTTCTGCGTGGATGCGCAGGTCTGGACGCGGATTTGATAATTCCTGCGTCCAGTGTCTCTTCTGCGTGGATGCGCAGGTCTGGACGCGAATTTGATAATTCCTGCGTCCAGTGTCTCTTCTGCGTGCAGATTTTGAACACTTAGCATTTTTTTTCTATGCTTTTGATAGAGTATCTAACTAAGTGTCCTTTTCTTTTTGCAGCGCCACGCCCTGCTACTTCACTCGCCAAGAAGTGCCACTTTGGTCATGTAGGTGGTGCTGACCGGGATTTGACTTTTGTATTACAAAGGACCGTTCTTGTGACTGCTGACAAGTCACCGGATCGCAGAGAGAGGCTCTCAAATGTTGACATGAGAACTCTTCGGGTGTTTATGACTGATGCAGCATTCGCAACAGATGCTGGCATCAAGCTGGAGAAGCCTGCCTTCTTCTTCGGAGATCGTATCCACGAGGGCGGCCATAGCGTGTATGACGGAACTTACAAATGGCTCCGTCAAATAAAGGGTGGAAGATTCTTTCTTTCGGACATGGAGAGGATGTTCCCGCTGTCCTACTTCCAGCATATGTCCGTCCCTCGGAAGATGGAATGGGACCTTGCTCGATATGTTCCCGAGATCACTCTCGGTGATTTGGGCTCCCACAAAGTATACCGTCATGATAGCCATGACAGGTCAGTTATCGGCCTTTTCCCTGGGTCGCGCAGGACTGAGGTTCCAGCTGGGGAGATACCACAACTTGGCACTACCTTCCTCAACGCCTTCATGGAGGCGGAGGGTGACTACCCGGTTGGGTTCCGTGCGCCGGGGTGGGTCCGTTCCACGGAGAACTATTGGTGGGGCAGGATGGTCGGCTTTGTCCTTACCGAGCTCGGGGGTCTGCTAAAGCGCGTGGGACTGTACTCGGCAGTCAGGGCCGTGCAGTGGGGGATCCCTCAAAGCTCTCAGAACTTCTTCGGGATTCTAGAGCGTTATAATCCTTCGACGGGGACGTTCTTCACTCCGGTCGGGGAGATGGGTCTTGCTCTGCACGAGCTGCACGAGGTCTCGGGGCTGTCGACAGGGGATATTCCCTATGAGGAATATGTCCCGACCGCTGTGGAGCTTCGCTATGTGAAGGAGGAGTTTCCCCTCATATATGAGACCTACTGGGAAGTGCTATGTCACTTCCACATTTGCGGCCAGATAACCAAATGGCGGTCGCAGGGAGTCAAGCAACTGTCTTGGGCCAGTTACTTGTTCAATAATGTCAACACCAAAGACCATCGGATAACCCGATTGGATCCCAGCTCTGACAGGGAGATTGAAGACAGGATCGACCAGGCTCCTGACAGTTTTTACACCACGGAGTCGAATGAGGATGGTTTTGACCCTGACTTGGTTTTTGAGAGCTTTTACCATCAAGCCCAGACCCCTATCTCCGATCGGGCGCTGTTGGCGGGCTTTCTGATGCTGTGACTGAAGCGCTGTGTGGTGCCCACGCTGCCGCATGAAGTCATTGTTGCTGACGTGGTGTACCCGGCGGTGCTCCTGGCTAATGGGAACCCCATAGCCCTTCTCCCGGCCGTGGCGGCTGGTATTCAGAGCGGGCTGCGGGCGCTCACTAAGAGTTTCTGCGAGCCACCAAAAACTGCAGACTCCGAGGGAAAGCCGTATGTTGACTCAGAGGGGAGTCCGACGGTGAAGCGTCCCAACCCTCGTGTCGAGCTGCCTTACACGTACCTTATTGCTTGGTACGTGATGCATTGCCCTTCTTTGATGACGGCAGCGCGTTGGAGGGAGAGTTCTGTCCCTTTTGTACAGCGGTTGGAGGGTTCAAAATGGCGTGATCCTTATATATATTACGTCCGGAAGTGCCTTTCAGACCCTGCAAACTACCAGCTCAATCGCTGCCTCCTCCAGATCCCTGATGCATCTTTCGGGGATCTACTTGTTGATTCTGTTGGCCCAGATGACTTCACGAGGTTATCCGCGGGGGCCTTCTGGTGGTTGCTAAATATCCGGCCCGGATATGTGCTTTTCCGGCAAGGGACGTCATGTACCATTGAGCCGTACATGCCGAGTCGCTTCGCTCGACAGTTCGGCTATGATCAGCTCTATGTCGGGAACCCCAATGCTAGACTTGCCTTCGAAGGGAACCTGTTCGAGGGTGCTCGGGCCTGGTACTATAGTGTGGCTGGAGGGACGGGAGTATCTTTTCGTCTACCTCTCGAGGGGCCCAAGTGTCGTACGAGTTTCAGCTTCTGTCTTGGTACTCCCAAGCCATCCAAACGCCAGACTTTTTTCCGGCGTCTTCATGTATTGAGAGCATCAATGCAAGTCTCGAGGCCAGGACTGATTCTAGTAAACCGACGAAACTCGTAGAACAGTACCTGAAGGCCCAAAAGGAGGTCGGGCGAAGATCGAGGAGGGAGCCCCCAGCAGTGAGGGCGGAGCCGCGACCGGCAAGGGCAGAGCCACCAGCGACAAGGGCGGAGCCACCAGCCACGAGGGAGGAGCCGCGGGCAAGGAGGTCTAAGCAGTTGGCGAGCAAGCGTCGTCGACGCTCTGCTTCTATTGCTGAGCCTGCCCCAAAGAAGGCTCGGAGGGACTTAACGGCTGAAGTCTCTCAATCCGGAGACATCTCTGCTGGAGTTGAGGCTCCTCCTGAAGACGTCCCTGTTAGAGTTGAGGAACCGTCGGAAGATGAAGATTTCCCCACCCTAGTCCGTGCCCCTAGGTCACACCGCAAGACCGTGGAGGAGGGGGAGCTGTTGATGAACTCACCGCTGGTGATGATGATGAGCGGCTTGAGGTCGACATAATGGGTGAAGAGGATGTTGAGATTCCGGGACTCTCAGCTCAGCCCGAGCTTCCTTCTGCTCATGAAGGGAGAGGTGAGGTACGGCAGCCGGGGTCTCCTAGCGTCTTCATTTCTAGTCCTAGGGCAGTTGACCCTAGTCCTACCACTGGGGTGATCGGAGGTAAGGCTCCTGTTGCGGAGCTTCCTCGCGTTGCGCTGTCGTCTTCTTCGTTATCGGGGGAAAGCGCCTTTGAAGACGAGGTCGACTATGGCGATGAACCCGCTCTTCCTGATCAGAGCAAATTCTTCCACATCTCGGAGGCGGAAATATATGGGGGTGAGCCATCGACTGCACCATCGCTGGCGATTATCCCTGCTGAAGGTACTCTTTCCATCTTCCGTCCTAATTTCTCTTTACATATTTGAAGAGGATGTTCTAACATTCTTCTCTTATGTTGCAGGGTCGGCCGAAGATGCTGAGGCTACAACCTCCTCGCATATTGAGGAGATGGTGGTAGAGTTGACCCGGCCCGAGGGGATTGAGGTCTCGGCTGCTGAGATACCCTCAAAGGGGGCAGCTGTTGAAACTGAGGAGCCTTCCACTCTGCCAGAAGAGGAAGCAACCACTAAGGCTGAGGAGGCTCTCGCTCTGCCGGGCGAGGAGGTTACTGCTGAAGCGGGGAGAATTCTACCCCACAGGATTCGATACCTCTGGACCTCCAACTAGGTAAGGCAGCTCTGACGTTTTAAATGTTTCGCTTTTCCATCATTGTGGCTGACGCTGCGATAACTTGCAGAGAGGACTGAGGGGGCTCAGGTGGAGAGTCCGATGGTTGGTACTCTTCCAGAAGGCCATACAGCTCAAGTCGCGGTGGAGGTTTCTGAGAAGGTCGTGCTTACTACTCCCTCATTGGTCGTGGAGGCTCCTGTAGAGGTAGTACCTCCGGAAGCGTCAGCGGCCGGTCTAGCTCTTGCCGTCTCGACGGCTAGCACGACTCTTGTGCGAGAAGATCCGCCTTATATCCCCTATCCTGTGACAGAAAAGGGGTCGGGAAGCTTCCTAGGTGGTGAAGACATGGGGGAACTGGCACGTCAGATGGTGCAGCAATTCTTCGCTTCGATGGGATCATGTATTGATCTCATCTTACGTGGAAACAGCTCGTTCCAATTTGCCCAGACGCTTCTTAAAAATCTGGCCGTGAATGTCGAATTAACCGGAGGCCCTTCACTTGCCAAGGCGTGTCTGCGGGTGGTAGAGCAACTGGGAGACTACCTGCAGGAGCTGGAGTCTTTGGAAGATGCTGGCTCTTTTAGTGAGGCCCAGGCCACCCTGACTAGGCTCCTAGCTGCTCAAGAACGAGAGCGACAGGAAGCGGAGGCACAAATCGCTGCAGAGATCCGCAACCTCGAATATTCCCAGGCTGAATGTCAGAAACTAGCTGGCGATTCAAGGGAATCCGAGCTTGTCATGCAGAGCACAGAGCAAGTCATCATCAGGGCTCGGGACACCATTGCCAAGGCAGAAGTTGTGCTTGCGCTCAATGAAGAAAAGCTTGCTACCATCAAAAAGCAGCTAGAGGAGCAACAAGCTGCTAAGGCGCGAGCTGAAGAGAGTCTGTCTCTACATTCTTCCAGGGTGGAATCTCTGCGAGCGCAGCTGGCCGCAAGAAATTTCTTATCCGAAGAGGAGCTGCGGGACCGGGCTATTATGGAAGCTGAAAGGACGCGCCAACACGAGATTCACCGCCTTAGGGAACAAATCCGTACCTTGGCGAACCAGGATATTTAGCCTTCTTTTCTTTTCCCCCCTTTTTTGTAAAGAAGAGGACACTCTGTTTAGAGTGTTTGTATCCACTTTTACTGTTTATAATAAAAGTTTGAAAAATTTTGCTCCATCTTCTTTGCTCAGCTGTAGGCGAATCCAACTCCTTGGTAACTGGCTGTGAATATTAAACTTAGGTAAGACTAAGTTCTGTTAATGAAACGCAGCCTTGACTCTGAGTCTTCTTAATGAGACGCGGCATTGATCCATAAAGTGAGACGCGGTCGTCAGTCCACAGGAACTTAGATTTTACTAAGTCCTTTTGATGAGACGCAGCGTCGATCACAGAGTGAGACGCGGTCATCATGATGAGACGCAGCGTCAATCCATAGAGCGAGACACAGCGTCAATCACAGATTGATACACGGTCTTCTTGATGAGACGCAGCATTGATCCATAGAGTGAGACGCGGTCGTCAGTCCATGGAGTGAAACGCGGCTCTGAATAACGCGAATCTGTCTTGCTAAGAAAGACGCGGATCGAGCAGACACGGGATACGCAGCCTTGTCTGCTGAAGAGACGCGACTTTCCCATCTGCGTTCAATGCAACCTGACTTGAAAGATTTTAGGAGATCTTTGAACGTCAAGTCTTCACTGTCGATTGGGGTTCCGGGTCATCCGTTGCTTCCCAAGGCAGTTGTCCACGCGTCGGCCTCTCAATGGATTTAGGCGTTAATGCTTTTGCATGCAGAACCGACGCTGGCGGTTGAAAAACCGGCGCACTTTGGCGGTTTCCAAAGCAGCGTTCCACGCGTCCGTTTTTGATTGGGCTTTGACAGTTGTGCGCGACGGTTCCGATTGATGCCCCATTAATGACAGTTATTAGGGACTGCCTATAAATAGAGTGCACCCTCTCCCTCTTCAACAATCCAACTTAGACTGTTTTCATTTGTTTTGCTCCGAGAGAAGTCTCGCCTGAGTTATCTTTCAGAGAACCGTCTTCATGGGTGAAGGTGACCCCGTGGATGAAGATGACCCAGAGCTCTCATGCCTCTGTTTGGTCTCTTCAGAAGGAATCCTCTCTCATGTCATCTTGCGCACCCGCGTTTGGATGCAGAGAGGCCAACTCTGGACAGAGGTTTCTGCTGGTATGTCACCCCGATGATGTCCATAGCCTGTATTTTGGCATAGGCATCTGAATGAAATTCTGGTGCATTCCTATTCTAGAATTTGTGCTGGTGACTTGAACTTTTCTGAACGCGGGCTCTTGACGCTGGCTTTGCTCATGGCTATTGCCTTGGCGCGTTTTAGACCTGAATCTTGCAACTCTTGTTCACCCAGCAGAGAGATGGCAATTTTTGGCGTTTGAAGTTTTTCGCGTCTAGTACATTAGACGCGGGTGCAAACTGAGACCGCGTTTGAATCCTGGGCGTGGCACAGTTTTGACTCGCGTCTGTTTCTGCTGACGCGGTGTTTTGAGTGTGCAGATCATTTCCGCGTCCGAAGTCCTAATGACTGCCGCGTCTGTCACTTAGTTTTCTTTGTTAAAGTATACTAAGTTTTAGATTTCTAATTCTCTTGTTTATTCTTTGCAGGTAGGCTTGATCGTCCTTTTCTAGGTTCGCTGGCCCCGGAAAGAATATATCGGCTGGCGAACTTGCTCAATATTCGTTTGTAAGAGAGTAAATTATGGTCCTCGTCGTTTGTAAGAGAGTAAATTATATCTCTGACGAGGACCCAAATCTCGCCAAGGTCTCTTCAGATCTCCTGCACCACTCTTGCCTGATGGCAAGAGATGGTCAGGGTATGCATGACGGCGATGAGGTTCCGGCGGTTGTGGTGGCGGAGAGGATCCTCTTCCTCTCCCTACTCCAGAAGTGACATCAAGGACAGTCCATGTCCTGCGGGGGAAAGATCAACTCTTGAACGAAGGGTTGCAGGCTCTTCTGTTGCCACCGGACCTCAAGAACACCATTGCTCCTGGCTTAGTCAGCTAGGGCGCTTTCAAAGTTGGCGTCGCGCATCAAAGTGCAATCGGTTCCAGCAGTCGCCACAATTCGGCACTTCTCCAGACATCATGCACTTAGGATCAGATGCGGCTTCAAGGAGTGAGTACGGCCTCAGAGAGAGAGAGGGACTTCTTTGTACTCCTTAATTGTAACACTCAATCTTATTGTATAAGAGAGCGTTTTGTATCACTTTCATGTGTTTGGATATAAATAAAAGTGACACTTTTCCTTTTGCCTCTTCATTGTCTTGAATGTTTTGTTTTAGAAGCAAAAGAATGATTTTGGTGGACCTGCCACTTTGTAAAAGAAAGTGACAGGGGGAATGCGTACTCCCAGAGAAGGTGAACTTTTGTCAAGTGTCTGGGATTGACTTGATTCAAGGTCAGCTGGGAAATTTGATAAAACATTATCAGCGGTGTAATGTTAACCTAACAATGTCTTTAGGTGGACCTGTTATTCTGTTGAAGAGAATAACAAGTGAAACTAGACCCGCGAGGAATCTGGTAAAGCTTTTACCGTTAGAGGTGTGATATTAACTTAACGGGTTGGAGATAGTCTTGTCAGAAGTGTGGTGTTAACTCGACAAGGATGTGAGTCAGAGGTGTGATATTAACTTAACTCAGAATGTCACTGTCATAGGTGTAATGTTTAACTTAACAGTGAGGTAATGCTAGAGGTGTGATGTTGAACTTAGCATTGGTCATCTCGACTTAGACGAAGAAGTCGAGGAAAGGTCATGGCCATAGGTGTATTGTTGAACTTAGCGATGACTCGGATGCTAGAAGTGTAGTGTTAACTTGGCATCGTCTATTTCAGCTTCGATACGGAAGTCTGAAGAAAGGTGACTATCAGAGGTGTGATATTAACTTGACAGGCACTCGATGTACTGCTTAGAGGTGTAATGTTAACTTAAACAGTAGTTTGTCAGAGGTGTAATGTTAACTTGACAAGAATTGGCTCGTGATAAGAGCAATTTGAGGACCTGTCATTCTATTGATGAGAATTGACAAGTGGAATTTGAAATGCCAGAGGTATAGTGTTAACTTGGCAAATTTGAGAGTTTGTTACTCTATGCAGAGTTAACAAGCAAAGTTTATACTCAACAAAGAGTATTCATTACCAGAGGTATAGTGTTAACGTAGTAATGATTGCATTTTGTGGTCCTACCATTCTATGGACGAGAATTGGTAAGGGATTTTTGGAGAAAAGAGTGGACTCAAGTCCACTTAGGATTTTTAGCAAACCCTCAGCTATCAACGGGTTTGACATGCCTTTACCAACTACCGTTTGAGTTGGGCTAGCCATGCTATTCCCCTCAGCATGATGAGTTGTCGAGGATTTATGTTGGGCTTAAAGGCCAACATTTTCCTCTATCCTTAGCCGTCGAGGGCGTCGGATCAAATGGGAACGTGTCCCTTAGGATTTTTAGCAAATCCTCAGCTGTCAACGGGTTTGACATGCCTTTACCAACTACCGTTTGAGCTGGGCTAGTCATGCTATTCCCCTCAGCATGATGAGTTGTCGAGGATTTATGTCGGGCTTAAAGGCCAACATTTTCCTCTATCCTTAGCCGTCGGAGGCGTCGGATGTTTGATCAGAGGTGTACTTTTAACTTGATCGATCAGAGGTGTACTTTTAACTTGATCGGAGGAAGAGTACTATTAAGGATAGTACTTCTTCAAGAATTTGCCATTGATCGGCATCATGAGTGTATCGCCATTTGAAGTTATGAGGCGATATGACCCATTTGAGTAGACTGACTCTATCACAAATGGTCCTTCCCATTTGGGTTGAAATTTTCCTTTTGTCTTGTGCGTCATGACCATAGGTCTTCGGACGGCTAAGACAAGGTCGCCTTTCTTGAAGGTTCGCACTTTAACTTTCTTGTTGAAGGCTCTGGTGATTCGAGCCTGGTAGAGCTCGATTTGCTGTTGGGCTTGCAGACGCTTGTCGTCTAAGGCCTCCAGTTCCTGGAGTCGCTGTCGATGCTTCTCCTCGGTCGTCATCTCCGCTGTCAAGGCGACGCTTAGAGATGGAATTTGGATCTCCAGGGAAGCACGGCTTCACATCCGTATACCAAGGAAAACGGCGTGGCCTTAGTCGGGGTTCGCACAGTTGTGCGATAAGCCCATAAGCATTCACCCAACTTGTCGTCCCAATCTCGTTGACTTTTCGAGACGAACTTTTTAAGAAGCTTGCCAATAGTCTTATTGAAGGCTTCTGCAAGACCGTTAGCAGCAGGATAGTATGCCGTTGAGGACACACTCTGGATTCTGAACTTCGCGCAGAATCTCTGGAAAGCCTGGCTGATGAACTGGGGTCCATTGTCATGGATGATACGCCGAGGTACACCGAAGCGGTAAATAACGTGATGTTTCACGAACTTGATCACGTTAGAAGATTTTACCTCTTTCAAAGGGATAGCTTCGGCCCACTTTGAGAAGTAATCGGTTATCGCTAGAATGAACCGATGTCCTTTCGATGATGGTGGGCTGATAGGGCCAACCACGTCCATCCCCCACATTTCAAACGGCCAAGTAGAGGTCGTAGAGTGGAGGTACCCTGGTGCTTGATGGATGAAATCGCCGTGTATTTGGCAGGCGTGACATCTCTTAGCATAAGCGACAGCATCGGCGATCATCTTGGGCCAATAGTAACCCAACCTTTGGAGTCGATGTGCCAATTTGGGGCCAGGTTGATGAGCTCCACAAGTACCATCGTGGGCTTCTTTCAATACTCCTTGGGCTTCTTTTGATGAGAGGCATCGGAGCAGGATCCCGTCATGCGATCGACGATACAATGTTCGCGAAATCGCATTATAGTAGAATTTGGGGGCTTTTCTTCGGATGGCAGCCGCCTCCCTGGTGTCCTCAGGCAGGATGCCGTACAAGACATAGTCGATGTAGGGGAATCGCCAGTCTTTAAGCTCTAGACCAGTTGATACTTCAAGTGTTTCCTTGTCGTGATGATCTCCCGTTGACCCTGGGCAGTCTCCGAGTGAAATTTTTGGACAGTACAGGTCGTGGCTATAGACGAATACTTTCTCCATTACTCCAGCTGGAAGGGCTAAGGAGGCAGCAAGGGATGCAAGTGCATCTGCATGCGCATTTTGCCTGCGCGGTACATGGTCGATGTAGAAGTTTGAAAACCTCTCGGCCATGTGGATTGTCGCATTGTAATAGGGTACTAGATCTTCATGTCTGACCTCATACTCTCCGCGAACTTGGCTGACGATGAGTTTAGAGTCACCGTACGCCTCGAGATTTTTAACGCCAATCTCATCGGCGAATTGCATCCCAATCAAAAGAGCGTTGTATTCCGCCACATTGTTGGAGCAGGGTTCGGTCAGTGAGACAGCTCGGGGAATCACATAATTTTGTGGGGAGACGAGTACCACTCCTACCCCCGCTACTATGCGTCCCTTTGGGCTTGTCCTTGATGCACCGTCGAAGAAAAGTTGCCATACTTGACTTTCGAACAACGTCTGAGTCAGGCAGACTTCGGCGGCCTCGTCTGGGAGATCCTCATAGAGCTTGGCTGCCCTCGGATCTGGGTGTTCAGCTAAGAAGTCCGCCACCGCTTGTCCCTTAATAGCCTTTTGTGGCAGAAAATGCATCTCATATTGTGATAGCAATATGGCCCATTTTGCCAGCCGGCCATTTAGTGAAGAAGGCTTTGTCATAAGTAACCTCAAAGGATTGACTTTTGATATGACATTTATAGTCTGGCCTACCAGATAGTGTCGCATTTTCTGAATGGCGAACACTAGTGCCAAACATTCCTTCTCGATCGGGTTGTACCGATGTTCGGCCCCAATCATTGTTCTACTCAGATAGTAGATTGCCTGTTCTCGTCCTTGTTCATCATTCTGAGCTAGTAGAGCTCCCAGGGAATGATCCATTGCTCGGACGTACACCAGGAAAGGCTTTCCGGACACCGGAGCTGCAAGAACTGGTGGTTGGGTGAGGTAGTGTTTGATCTCCTCAAATGCTTTTTGACAAGCGTCGTCCCAAATGAATGAAACACCCTTTTTCATCAGCTTGGTGAAGGGTTGGCATCTCCCGGAAAGGTTTGATATGAACCTGCGGATGTACGCCAATCGTCCTTGTAATCCCCTGAGCTCCTTGAGGCTTCTGGGGGGTTGCATCTCTTGGATAGCGCGGACTTTCTCTGGATCCAGATGGATTCCTGTGGAAGTCACAACAAATCCTAGGAATTTGCCACTGGCTACCCCCAGGAAGGATTTGGTGGGGTTCATCTTCAATTGATGAGCCCGCATGATGTCGAAGACCACCTTCAGATCTGCTATGTGATCGCCTTTAGTGCGACTTTTCACCGCGATGTCATCGACATAGCATTCCACCGTTTTCCGCATTTGCTGATGGAAAATGGCGTTCATGGCCCTTTGGTATGTTGCCCTGCATTTTTCAGTCCGAAGGGCATGACGGTGTAGCAATATACCCCTAGAGGAGTCCTGAAGGAGGTATGCTTTTCGTCATCGGGATACATCTTGATTTGATTATATCCTGAGAACCCGTCCATAAAGGACATTCGCTCGAATCCACAAGTATTGTCAATCATGACATCTGTGATTGGCAATGGGAATTCGTCTTTGGGGCAGGCCTCGTTTAGATCACGGAAGTCGATGCAGATCCGGATCTTCCCATTCTTCTTGGCGACGGGGACGATGTTGGCTACCCAGTCGGGATGTTGTTCTTCCCGGATGAAGCCAGAATCGATGAGCTTTCTAACTTCTGATTGAATTGCTTCCATTATTTCGGGACGGAACCGTCGCTGCTGTTGTTTGACAGGTTTTACGTCCGAATTGATGTTGAGGCGGTGCATGGCCACTTGTGGATCAAGCCCTGGCATGTCCTCATAGTTCCAGGCGAAGACATCTATATACTCTTGTACAAGAGATATTAGATCCTTCTTCTCTGGAGGCGACAGGCCGTCACTTATGAAGATGGGCTTGGGGTTGGCCTCATCTCCTAGGTTGATCTGAACAACCTTGTCATCTGTGGGTGGCTCACGCTGTTCAAAGCGGATATCCCAAAGAGCATTCAAATGTTTGATCCAAGGATCTGTATCAGGTTGGATCATTTCTTCATCTTCATCTTCCAGATGGCCTGTTGAAACCATGTTTACTGAAAGCCTTTGAAGATGTTGCCGACACTGACATCTGACTCCCACGATGACGTGTCTGAAGAGCAATCGTGACTTGACGACTCTCGAGAATCAGAGGCTGATGGGACTGGAGTTGATACATAGCCCAACCCCCTGCGCGTCCGATGATAATAATCGGGGGCCTTCCCTTTTGGCACAAAGGATCGAAGTAGCGTCCTCCTTCCTTTGCCGAAGTTCAACCCGGGCTTGTTGATTAGATCGTACCCCATTTGCTTCATTATTCTGAGCGCTTTCGATTCATAATGGTCGAGCTGAGGGGATTCCTCCTCGCTTTCCGATTCTTCGCGGGGCATCGGTTCAGACGAGATTCGCCCGAAAAGTATTGGTCTTTGGCCTTTTCGTCTTGCCGGAACCAAGAATATAGATTCCTGCGCATCGCCATTATCCTGGTATGTCCCGAAAGATGATTTTACTGGTACATGCAATGATGTCAAAGCATCCATTGCCGACCAGATGTCATCGTCTACGTCGGTAGTAGTATCCGACGGTATTGAATCGGATGCACACGCAGAAAAATATTCAAAGTTTAGACTTTCATTAATATACCAACCGCCTGCATCGTCGGTGGTATTATCAACATCGAGCTTATTAGTGCTCTTTACAAGTGGTTCTAACTCCCACAGGCACTTTTCTTGCTCGGGCTCAGTGTCAGCCTCATTACCAGAGTCTGGCGCCTCCAGTTGCGGGGTTTCATCCACCGGATCCTGATATAAAAGGGAATCCGTGAAATAATTCTCGACTCCCTTGAACGGATACCTTTCGGCAACCAACGTTTGCACCTTCCCACTCGCGTCAATGTATTTCATGACTTGGTGAAGAGTGGAGGGAACGATGGAGTTGCGGTGGATCCATGGTCGTCCCAGCAGCAGATTGTAAGAAGTGTCGGCATCGATGACGTAGCATGTCACCTCGGACTTGAGGCTCCCAATCTGGCACTTGAGCTTGATCTTCCCCATCGGACGGGTGCCGTTGGCATTGAACCCGTAGATGGTCGTCTGTGTAGGGCTCAGACGGTGGGTAGGGATGCCGAGGTGTTGCATGACTCGGCGGGGCATAATGCTCAATGCGGACCCTGGATCTACCTGAATGCGGTTCACCTCAGATGATCCGATGTAACCTGTGAAGTACAGGGGTCGATCATGCTTCCCTTTCACCTGCATATCATCTGTCGTGAAGGTGATGCAGGGGGCATTCTGGGAAGCGTGGAGGCAATCCTCTACATCTTCCTCCTTCGGCACCTGGGTCATGAAGACCTCAGCATTTGCCAGAGCTTCTTGCAGAGCTTCCCTGGTCGACTTTGATAGTCTAAGAAGTTCATACAAGGTAATGCGTGCCGGAATGTTGGCCAGCTGAGCCAGGACATCAAAGCGGTAAGGTGCCGAAGACCCTTCCGCGATGCCTCTTTGAAGGGCTCGAGAGAATCGAGTCTCCTTCTGCTTCTCCACAGGTGGCTTCGTGGAGGGCCTAGTTGGCTCTGCAGCCGGTTGCGGAGGGTTTACCGCCACTTCGCCGTACTGCTTCAAGTAGGGTTGACCCGAGCGAGTTCCCGTCGTTGGTTGGTTGGGCTCTGCGGCCAAGACTATCGTTTCCTCCTCTGAGTCGGTCAGTGAGGGAACATCATCCTCTGCTTCTCGAGAGGAGGCACATACCACATGGCAGGACGAAGCTTTTGCCTTGCCTTTGGACTTCCTGTTGGTCACAGTAGTCCACTGCTGTTTGTTGACGAGGTCAGGGTGGACCCACATGGTTTCCCCCTGAGGTGTAGGGACGGCTACCAAGCCCTTCTCCTGTTGCTGGTGAGGGTCTGTGTTGACCACTCTTAATTCTCCCCTTGGAATAGGAGTTACCCCCGCAGGCGCTGGAGGTTGTCTCCCGAACTGGAGAACCGACGTCACATTGGCCGTCACCTTCTTCTGCTCTGGTCGGAGTTTTAACACCTCCGCGTCAATCAGAGCCTGAAGAATGTCCTTGAAGTAGTAGCAGCTTTTGGTAGGATGTCCCAACATCCTGTGGTACATGCAGTAGTTGGGATTGTCGGTCTTGCCGACTTCCTCCGGGCGCCTAATTTCAGGGAGCTTCAATCGATTGCTCTTGTTGAGTAGCTTGAAGAGCGAATCGACGTGTTCCTCCTTGAAGGAATACTGCTTGTTAGGGCGTGGCTGGCTTGAAGAGCCACTTGCCCTGCCTGTTTGAGGTTTGGTGGGAGATTTGGTCTCCGTCGCCAAATTATCCTTCGCTTCGTCTGGAGGGAGGTGTCTGGTGCCGGTGCACGCCTTGTCGACCTTTCCGGCCGCAGCTTGCCTTCCTCTGCCCTGACACGGGCAACAATCTCCTCAGCCTGTTCACCTTGTTGGACTAACTGCTTCCAGGTGCGGCTTTCAGCAACTCCTATTTGAGCAAGGAGTGAGGTTTGGAGATTGTGGCGGCATGTTTCCACCAGGGTGGCCTGGGTCATACCGCTTGGGCACCGGAGTGCCGTGTTCCGAAATCTTTCCACGAAAAGATTTGACGGACTCCCTCTCCGCTGTTTGGTAGCTAAAAGGGTGGGCATCGTGACTTTGGAGTCATCTTCGAAGAAGCGTGTCAAGAACAGCTTCTCTAGATCCCCCAGTTCTTGATAGAGCCCTCTGGGAGCTTCATAAACCACTCAAAAGCCAACCCTTTCAGGGTGCCGATGAACAGTCGCGCCAGGATGGCGTCATTATCTACTACATTCCCGATCTGGGATTTGAAAGTAGTAGATGTGCTGGTTGGGTGACCCCTTCCCGTCGAATGCTTGGAGGGTTGGAGCCTTGAACTTAGGAGGGTATGGAACTAAGTCCCACTCAGCCGGATAGGGCCGGACCACTCCAGCTTCTTGGAGGTCCTTGCGATTGGCAAGGGCCTCGAGGCGTCGTTCCAATTGACTCATCCTCTTAGCATGAGTCTTCTCCTGGTCTTGGTCGCTTCTTGTCTGCGACGGGGGCTTGGACACATTCGAGGTAATCGTCGTGTCTCGTCGGAAGGTTCGGAGGGTGGGCTTCCTCCCTTTCTCCCTTTCCCCTTCGACCGTCTAGGAGGAGATCTCGCTCTTTCTTCGAGCAATTTCTCAAGCATATGCTTGAGGGAGTCAATGGATCTTTGTTGAGAGGCGATTATATCCATCTGGCGCTTCTGCGTCTGCTCTAAACGCCTGGTCGTCTCCTCAGGAGTGTCTGCCATGTAGGCGGAAGCCTCCTTCTCGACGGAAGAGTTTGAAGCCTGCGACTCCACTACAGCGGAGTGAGAATCACCCATTCTAATGCCGCGGGCTAAGGCATTATAGTCAATTGGTGGAATGGCCCCCGTCCGGGTGCGAGTGTGTTGATACACCCCTTCCGGCTCAGAGTCAGATTCCTCTGAGTTGACCATTGGTTGTTTTCCCTTGCTTCTGCTAGTCATATTTGCAGTAAGCTCCGGGTATTCAACATCTGAAAAGGTTCTCCTTCTGTGGGAGCGTCTTCTTTTGGCTGACGGGGGAATCAGGGTCAGCTGTCTGATTAAGGACTGCTGGTGCATGCCTGATCCATAATGGCATCCAGAGAGCATATGGATGAGCTGTTGACAGCAGCATGACGAAGTGGCTTGATTGGCACTTCTTTTCCTTGTCAAATAATCCCTCAAATCCGTGGGAGGGGGATTAAAGAGACTGGTCTCGCAACGTCGAAGACGGGAGACAGTCATGTGCTGTTCAGCCTGGACGCAGACTTCAGGGACGCGGTTCTCATGACGCGGCTGTATGACGCGCATGCGAGTCTCGCGTTGCTGCCTGATGCGTTTGGGCAGAGTTGCTTGAGAGAGAGCGGGCTGCTGGGCCCCACGCCTACGAGTGCGTACTTCCTGCGTTTGAAAAGACGCGGAGGTTTCACCCTGGCGTTTGACGAGTTGGTCCTCAGAGGACTCAACTTGAGGAGTCTCGCGTTTGGGTCGCCAAACGCGGATCTCACGCACTGGACGAGGTGCGGGCAAGGCATCAGATTGTACGCCGCGTCCACCCCCAGTCGGACAACCAATGGTTCCGACTTGGAGTTGATGCGCGCGTCTCCTCTGTCGACGCTCAGCATTCCGGTTGCGTCGTGGAGGAGGGGAGAAACCAACAACCTCCTGGTTTACAGAACCAAGAGTGTTCACCACGCGGGTCTCCTGGGAGACGTTGACGCGGGTATTCTGCGCGACGCAGTTGATCGCAGCAGCAGTGGTGCCTGGGACCACGCGGGCCTTCTGGGAGGCGTTGGCGCGTGTGTTCTGTGCGACGTGGTTGATCGCAACAGCAGTGCCTGAGGTCACGCGGGCCTTCTGGGAGGCGTTGGCGCGTGAACTTGTCTTGGCACAGTGGGCATCGGCACCCGGCAGAGCCTCAGATTGGGGCTTGGGTAGCTTTTCAGTTGAGACCCTGCGGCAGACGCGGGTCTTTGGGCTCTTGGAGCCAGAAGAGAGGTACTCTTCATACTTCGCCTGGTCGAACTCGACAACGAGCGTTTCGACCATCTTCCCCTTACGGAGAACATCATCCTGCGCCACAGC
Organism: Agave tequilana; assembly: GCA_038442645.1. Taxonomy (NCBI): domain Eukaryota; kingdom Viridiplantae; phylum Streptophyta; class Magnoliopsida; order Asparagales; family Asparagaceae; genus Agave; species Agave tequilana. The sequence goes on along the minus strand of JAVJIF010033342.1, from coordinate 766 downwards.
TTATTCGTTGGTAACAAACAGAGTCCCCAGCGGAGTCGCCATCTCTTGTTCGACGCAGAAAAGGGGGGCTGGCGTAACGTTTCCTTGAATCAGATGAAAAATTACAGCCGGCTTAATCTTCCGGTTACAAGGGAGGGGAATTTTGAATCTTGAATTCTCCCTTTGTTTAGTGCTGGGTTCTTCGGTGGCGGTGGAGAGTGAATCTTGTTCTCCGTTGACCAGATGACCGTTCTGGACCGTCGAGGGATCTTCTCCTTGGCAGGTAGAGGGAGTAACTCAGCTCCGTCTACCAAAACTCTAGAAGAGGAGGTAGGCGAAGAGCGGCTAGTACTCAGTAAGCTCGCTGAAGGGTCTTCTCTCTCTCTGTCGATGATCTTCCTCTTTTTTTTTTCTCAGAATCTCTTCCTTGCCCGATAAATTGTCTCCTCCTTCAATAGTGACGGGACTATTTATAGGGTTTTTAGGGGGTGATCGTGCCCCCTAAAAGTGCTCCACGATGAGGGCCAACTTCCCCGCTACATGGGCGGTGGATGGCGCCATAATCGGGGTGGTTACAACCAAGGTGGGGGCACCTTGTTGCTGAGACGCGGGCGTTGAGCCAACGCGCCTTGATGCTGAGACGCGGGCGTTGAGCCAACGCGCCTTGATGCTGAGACGCGGGTTATCTCTCGCGTCTTGATTGTCACATTTAGCCTTGCGCCTGGATCTTGGATCTCTGTGTTTTGGTGGCTTGTCTTGGTGATTTTTAGACAGCCTACAGTAGTCA